>JAODAL010007064.1:0-45000 GCA_025379985.1 Phyllomedusa bahiana
AACCTGAAAAAAAGTAAACAAAAAAATGGGGTAAGATGAATCAACGTCGCGAGACAACCCCTTTAAGTTATCTGTGGTTTGATTTCTTTGCCTTTGGGGATTGGATGGGTTTTTTCCCGCCACTGGGGAAAATGTAATGTCAATACCCCTTTAGAAAAACATTATGCGTGTTAAAATACTTTTTTCACCCTATTGTGTGTATATACACATGACTTAAAATATCCATTTAAGTCACATGTTTGACACACATAAGGGATTGTTGTCTTTTTTGCTTTTTTTAGTATATGAAGATATTCAGATTTTATAAAAATAGATACAAAAACTAAAAAATTTTTCATTTTAAATTAGACAGTCGTCAAAACGAACCCTTTTTGCTTTGCTCTTATAATTTTTTGTTATGCCATATAAAAACTTTAACATTCTTCTTGACTGAAGAGAAGCAATATTTCAGAGCTGTCAACTAATTTTCTTGACTAAAATTATTTTGTCAAAACTACATTTTAAATATTTGACATACTTTCAGGACAAACATAAAATCTGTATCTTAATCGTAGTTAGACAAAATATCCAATGTTAGATAAGTTGTACGCTATTAGCTACAAATAGTACATACTCATATGTGGCAGGCTTAAAATAATTTACATACTATCTTAGGTGTAACCTGATTGGGAAATTTTTCCTCCCAGTCAGTAGGGCTCAAAGGACAAAAAAAGGAAACTCAAAGAGGTTTTGTCTGAGGAAATTCAGTGTTCCTTCCAATAAAAGACTTCGAAAGGCTAATTCAAATTTGATACCCAAGGTACATACCAGGGATTTTTGGTACAGAAACAAGGGAGATGACGACCAAGAAACGGAGAGGTCCAAGGACATGCCAATAAATATCATTTCAGAAGTACCTCCATGCCCCAGGAAAGACAAAGAGACACAAAAGACTGTGGACTAAGCCCTAAGTTCACATTTCAAAGTTTAACCTGAAAGGTTCATAAACACTTAAAGGGGTTGTCTCATCCAAATTTATAGAGCATAAATAAATAAGCTTTTTGTTTTTGTCACTTTCGGGTCAAGCTCCCCGTAATTACATATAGTTTTCAGACTTCTCTGTTTTTTTTTTTTAAATGTTTATTATTTAGATTAGCTAAGGTTAGGACAGGAAAAAGTTTTGCTAAAGTTTAATGAAAACAGAAAGGGTAATTACTGTTTTTTTGCCCTGAAAGATCAAAATAACACAAAATTTCTCACTCTGTCCAAGACCTGTGTGAAGACGTCACCCCCTTCTATCAGATAAACAAGCGAAAGGGACAAGGTACCCCAGGTCAGTCATTTGGGGAAACTAGAAAGCCCTAAAGAAGTGATAAAACATTTGTAGCTCCTTAACAAAAAAAGGAACAAAGCAATATATTTGGAAAAACGTCTTTATTTGGGTTTTTTCCCTACATTTTGATGGGCATTTTTGTAGGGCCCAACCCTTTTTAATTACAGGTAAACGATAAGGATCCCAGGGGTTTTTTAGATGGTTTTGGCAGCATTTCCCAGGTATTTTACAGTTAGTTATTCTCTACAATACTATGGTCCAAAACCTGTCTGTTTTTATTGAAAAAAAGGGTTTCAAATTCGAATTAACTTTTTTTTTTACCTTTGTCCTTTATTTTTAGTTTTTTTTTAGATATTTTTCTTACTTGAATGGATTTTTTCACCACAATGACAGAAAGGGCAAAGGTATAAAAGCTTTTTATAAAAGGGGCATTGTTTTTCTGATTTTCTTTTTTTTAGGGAAAAAGGGAAACTTTTTATCTACTGCTTGTGTACAGAAGTTTTTCTAGGTTACTGACCCTTTTCCTCTACTCCAGTGCCCCCAGGGCCCTGCCCAAACTGGTAGGCCCAGTCTCTCCCTGAGGGGTTATTTTCCAGATCAGAAGTTTAAAACCCTTTTAGTCCCGTACCTTTTGAAACACTAATTTTAAAAATTTGAAATGCACAAAAGGCACTTTTAAAGTAGCATGAAAAATTTTCAATTCCTTGCTGTATAACCACCCACAGTCTGACCAGGAAATGTGAGTCTGCAGTTTGCTGTTGCTCTGTGAAACCGCATGGTCAGGCAACCCCTTTAATATGAACATATTAGGTTGCTCAAGCTTCTATTTTAGTTAATTACAATATTGCACAATTTCCTGAATATTTAACACCATTAGTAAGACTTCACATTCTGTAAATTTATGGGAAAGGGAAACAAAATAAAACCACAAATATTTTTTTCGAAGGTTTTTCCCATTTTCAGATATTCTAATGGACTTTCCTCAAAATTTTTAAATTTTTTCTTTGTTCAGCATGTGATATTCAGTGCTATATAATACACAATAAAAAAAATGTCCAGCCCCTCTAGAAATTTCTAGGAAAAAATTAGGGTCTACTAAACACCCCAAAGGGAAAATTAGCATTGACCCCACTTTTCTTAATTGCACAATGTAAACAGAGAGAGAGAGATTTTGATTTACCCCAACAGAGACATACAAAGCTGTCTCTAGAAGGAAGTTACAAGATAATAGGGATTTAGGGACACTGCAGCCTCGGCACGGGATTTTTTTTTCTTTTTCTGCATGGGGAGAGGAAGTATATAATGTTGAAACCTTTACCCCTAGAAAGTAGTAAAAAAGGGGAAGAAATCAGGCGATACCTTTTAGGGGCTAACTGAGTATATTTGAGGGTGAGTTTTTTCGAGAGAACTAGGTCCCTTCTTCGACATGATGATATACAAGCAATAAATCATGTCTGAAGAAGGACTAGTTCTCTCAAAACCCTCACCAAAAAAAATTTTCTCATTTACCCCTCTAAAAGGAATCGCCTGATTTCTCACTCTTCTACTACTTGTGAGAGGATAGAGAGAGTTGAGGTGAAAAAAAAGCCCTTAAATTTAAACCAGGGCCCCAGATGTTACTCCTTTCCTATCTTTTTTGGGTTGGCGGGAAAGTTAAAAAAAATTTTTTCTTTTTAATTTAATCGGGGAGAATGAAAGATTGCAACACAAATCCAGGCTTTAAAAGGGGAATTCTGCCCACATTGAAAATGCATAAAGACCCTCTGGTCTCAGGGCTATAAGCGGGGATTTTACAATTTTTTAAAATTTTTTCGGGGGGAAAATTCAGTAAATTTGAAATTTTTACTAATTTAAATCTCGTTTAAATTCGGGGTTTGGGGATCCAGTATGTGTCTCAGTGACTAAAATCCATCTCTGTATCCCACACTCTTTGCCAGCAATCGGGAATAGCTTTTTTCAATGGGGACATTTCCCTTTTTAAATTTTAAACACGAAACTCTATAGGGAAAATCCCAAAGTACTGTGATGTTTTTATTTTCACAGGTACACATGCTCAGGGAATGTGAAAACAGCAATGACAACATGCAAACCAGTGGAATTTATGATACCACATTTCCAAATAATACCATTTTTTCCTTTTCATTGAAAAAATTTAAACCCAAAAAAAAAATTAATCTGAAAGGGGGAAGAAATTTTTCCCCTTTACACGGGGAGGGGGGCCCATTCATTCACCTACAGGGGGAGCCTCTTCTTTGGGTTTGGGCCCAAAAATTTCAGAAGTGAAGAGGTCCCAGCAGCAGTGCAATTTTTATCCATTGGATAAAGCCTTAAAAAAAAGATTTTTAATTTTTTGAATTACACCATTTTATCACTTGGGGCCCCCATGTATAAAAAACTGTCTTGGTCTAAGACTTTCTTTGTTGCCCAAAGCAACCAATAAGAGCGCCCCTTGCATTTCATATAGTGCTCTGAAAAAATGAAATGGGGGCTCTGAATGGTTGCTATGGGCAACAAAGAAAGCCTTAGACTAAGACAGTTTTCATACATGTCCCCCTTAGGGTGCTTTCACACAGAACATTATTGGTGCATTTTTGACACATTTGCCGCCTCTTAGCAGAAATACAAAGCAATTAATGCTGTGCATCTCTGCAAAAAAAAATGCACCAAAAATGCGCCAAAAAAGCATCAAAAATACACCAAAAATGCTCCATGTGAAGACACCCCTTTGGCTATGTTCACACGGCTTATTCTGGGATGCATTTTTAGCCCAAAAATTCACGCCGACCGCCCCGAATTTAAAAGGGCCCGAAATACGCCCCATTCCCTTACGGTAACCACAAATTTTCAAAGAGAGGGTATGGATTACCCTCCCCCTCCCCTTTTCCCCGGGCCAAAAAGCCGATTAGGGAGAAAAAGACATGTCAATTATTTACGGCGTATACGGCTGAAATTTAAAGGGAAAGTCCCATGGGGGCCCGGGGAGCTTCCCCGCCCCCCCCCCCCTCCTGCCCCCCCACCCCAGCCCCCCCTTTTCCCCCGGCGTAATTGCGGGGGGAAATACGTCCCGCAATTTAAACCGTTTTGGACATAGCCATAGGGGGAAACCGGACCCGGGGGGCAGTTTGTTACAAACATTTAAACCCTAAATTTTTCCTGGATTTTCTTACAAATGCCCCGTCCTTTTTTAACTTTAACCAATGTAACTTTAACCAATGTGGTATCTTTCTATACCTTATTGTCATGACTCAAAATTTTTTTTTTTTTTTTTTTTTTTTTTTTATTTTTTTTCATTTTTTTTTTTTTTTTTTTTTTTTTTTTTTAATTTTTTTTTTTTTTTTTTCTTTTTTTTTTTTTTTTTAAAATGTTTTAATTTTAAAATATTTTATTTTTTAATAACTTTTATGGTATCACTTGAATATTTGTTGACCCATCATTTTTTTTATTTTTATAGGCAGTTTTACAAACCATTTGAGCCTTTAAAGGCTCTAAAGTGTTACTTTCTCTAGCAAACAAATTTAAAGCCTAATTTATGTTTAATGGTATTTTTTTTTTTTTTTTTTTTTGCTGGATTCTAAGTTGGTTAGTTCATTGAACTGGAATGGTGACAAAAATGATTTACAAAAATAATTTGGGGGGCCCGGGTGTGGGATAGAAAATGTTTTAATTTTTTCAATTTATATATCCAACCCGATTTTGGGCCCCCTTTCAATTACTGCAAACCAGTTTCAGGTAATACAGTTTAGTTTAGTAATGTAGTTCTTTTCACTTGAGGCATGTGAACAAGTCAGTTTTGATAGAAGAATTTTTTATAGCAGGAAGAGCTTGTTCTTGCATTTCCTTGTGGTCTGAAGAAAAAGAAAAGGTCTGTACCCGATGGATGAAACATAGTTAGGAAAATTGGTCAATTCACGTAGCTAAGACAAAGGTGGGGGATCGAACCAGAGAATCAATTTTACAATGAGTTTTGGAATTCTGATAACGGGCCTCCCCTATCCCTTTAAACCCCATACCCAATTTAAATTTAAATTTAATAATATTAGGCACATTTTTTCAAGTCCTTTCAATTTTGTAAGAGGAAAGGATACTTGATGAAATTATTGCTAATGGCTTCAAAGTTATTTTGAAGAAGGCATCAAATTCTGGACTCCGTCTTTCACACAGTTCCACACGGTCTGTAAAGTATGTAACCATAATAATATTGCCGATACATTTGCCTCATTTAAAAAGATGCTACCTATAACAATCTTATATTAAGGAAATTTTTGTGTTGCAACTATGTAAAAAACCTGTTTTTAAATTTAAATTTTTAAAAAATTTTAAAGGGGGGGACAACATTTAACCCCTTTAAAAATACATGTCCCGTTAAAATATAACTTCCTAATGCACATTTTGTGCTAGCACAAACACAGGGTTGACTCACCATGCTGTTACACAGACACAGCCAGCTTTAGACTCACACTTCAGGTTAGGCAGTGATTGGTATATCACCCCCCCCCTGCTATTCCCAACTATTTCTGTTTTATTTATGCAAAAGATTTATAATCGTAGTGCACAAAGGGGACTGAGCATTAAGGGTTTTTAAAATTTTTCCCTTAAAAGGGTTGGGCTCGCTACAATGGGGTTGGGTTTTAATTAAAAGAAACTTTAAAAAAAAAGAGCTTTTGGGGAATATATGTTTTTATTAAACAAAGTCCTACTGATTTTGAGGGTAGCCTTGATACAGGAGTGCAAACACTCCCTCAAAACTCTATACCCGCCCACCTTTGAAACCTTATCTTTCCCGGCTGTCAGGTCCTTTTAAGACTCCTCAGTCTTTGAAGACAGGGCGGAGCAGAGAAACCCCTCCCGGAAAAGAATGCTTTTGAAATAAGAGGGGGGGGGGAAGGGGGACTCTGGCATCTGTGTCCCTGCTTTCCCGGATTAACCCCGTGTGTGCCCCGCTTTCCCCTGCTCTCTACACAGATTGATGGAAAAGCAAATGACCCTGTCGTTTTCTATTAAACATGATGTGTCTTTTGGGCTGTGACTATAAATAATGGGTATATAGATCAGCATTGAATACTTTAGCTCTCCTGTATTAATGAGACATTCGAGTATAGAACACTTCCCTTTGTTTTGCGGAGATTTGGGGACTTTTAAAACTAACAGGGGATAAAGGAACACATGCAACCCCTCTGCTCTATTAGCACACCACTTCACATTCCTCCTACACTCATAGATCAGCCCTCCCTGAACAGCCTAGGCGGGCACACACAGGGGAACTTGGCAGCAAACCCCCTCCCCCCCCTGTTAGAAGTTCGTAGCTGCCTGTGTGGATGGGAGGGGGGGGAGAGGGAGCAGAAGAGACAGCAAGCTACACGCCCCTCATTCAACTTCCAGCTCACGACAGGCTAAAAAGTCAAAATGAAACAAACTCCTTTAATTTAAAAAAAAACAACCCCTGTGCTGAAGAAAGACTTAGAGGGACTACTCATTTGGTTTGGGGGGAAGCTAAAGCAAAATTTGGAGAAAAAGCAAGGAGAAATAGTTGGTAACTTAGAGAAACAGTAGCAGTAGATAAAATCTTCTTTATCTCCTGAACAAAGCAAAATCAAAACAGCAATGCATTTAGTAATAGTCTGTAAGGCTATATCTACACAGCACAGAAATACTGCCGGATTTTCGGCATATTCAGTATTTTGAATCCACCAAAAATCCGACGGTACACTTTTTCGCATAACAAAATAAAAAATCCATGCTGTGTCTACCGGTTTTTTTTTCCGTGGCTTTTTTAAAATTTCCCCGGCATATACAACATGTTGCATATTCCACAGGATTCTGGTTTATTGCCGGTGGATTCTCCTACATTCAACTGTACATGGCCGATGGCAAATCCGAAAACCGACCACGGCTTTTGCGCAAATCCGTGCCAAAAAACGTGGTCCAGCAAATGTCAAAATGCCGTCAGAATTTTGAACACCGTTTTGACATTGCTGTGTAGACCTAGCCTAATATGAAAAAGAAAACCTTTTAAAAAATACCTTTACAAGAAACTTTTTTTGGGTTTTGTTTATATATAAATGCTGTTTTTATATTGACATAAGACATTATTAATTATTTAGGATTTTAACGACTTTAATTCACTGGTTGATATAGAATAAGGATTCCTGTTGCAATATACTGTATGCACAATTGGTTACAAATGGTTATTATTTTACCTGTGGTTTATTTGGAAAAACACTGCAAGTTTTATTTGATCTGAAAAGAGTAAAATCTGTGTAGTTTGCTGGCAATGTAAGCGTTATCAATATATCTTGAATACAGTATCATTGTCAGGTTGTATATTTATTTATGTATTCATTTATATTGTTAACCATAGAGAATCTGTCTTTCTTAAGACTAAAAAGACACTTAAATTCAAATAAGATTCACTGAGCTGGAAGCATTTTTTAAAATATCCTACATTTATTTTTATTGTTAGAAAACATGCATTTAATGGTATCTAATTAAACATGTTAACAGATTATGCTGCTGCTTTCAATAATTTTTTAAACTTTTTGATTCTTTTCTTTCAGTATATTGGAATAATTTTCACCAGAACAAATAAAATAGTTTCTGAAATAAGTGTTGATATCAATTGGATGACTTACATAGCTTGCTTAATTATTGCACTGCTATATATTTGAATTGCTGGATTGTTTTTCGTTTCATTGCACTGGGTAGCAACTAAATATAAATCATGTAAAGAAGCTAATTTATGCTGTAAGGAAAGAATTTGAAGATTACTACAGCCAATCTCCTGGTTAGAATTATAGGTTTGTCCTTATGTTTAATTGGTATGTAAGTTGGAACAGGTACATTTAGTAAATGTAACACCAGCAAAATATTTTTTTTCGTTTTGAATAGTGCAGGGAAGAGTTAACACCCCTTTTATATTCATTTTGCTGTCTGTGCCCTTGCTGCAAAGATTTCACCTCACTTTCTGTCTCTCATGTGCTGCTGTGGCTGTAGTGGAACATGGAACTACAAGTGCCAGCATGTCACAACAGCAAATGTTAAACATATGTACTTATCAGCACTCATACAATTATGAGGTATAGCATGCCGGCACTTTTAGTTCCATAGCTACAAATGCCAGCATACCACACAAGTATTAATTGTATGGAGGCTGATACAGTACAGTACTGCATTTTTCATTGAAGGGTGGGGGTACCAGGAACAATAAAAACAGACCTGCCGCACCGGGAATGATGGCACAAAACCTGTCGGAGAGCACTTGTGCTGGCCTGAAGGCGGAGGTTTCCAGCACAAGGCGGGAGGGAGGGAGTTAGGTAAAAAAGGAGCGGCTGTTCTGTTCCGGCTGGAAGACACAGTGGGCAGAGGAAGGTTTGCAAGGTTCCGACATTATTATGGGGTGTGACTTAGTGTGTGATGTCGATTTGGGCCCCCCTCAAAATCAATTTTTTTAACAGGGGACAGATATAAGTCAAAAGTTTTAAATCAAGGACTTCCTGTATAAAAAATAATAATAAAAATAAAAATTAAAGATGATGATAAATGTGATGATGATGAGATGATGATGATGATGATAAAAATTTTAAATTTATTATTTATTGTTGAGCGATTTTTATCGACAAATTTGAAATGGGCCAAGGTTTTTTATGGGATAAATTTTTCCCCGATCATTCGAAAATTTTGGGTTTTAAAAATTGAGCATCATCTATTAAGATCCCCGCCTTTTTCGGGGGCTTCCCTGAAATTTTTGGGGGGCCAGCAACCCAGATTATAGAATAGAGCAGGGTGAAAAGTGTGTGCGACGTCATACTGGGATGTGAAATGGTTGGTTTGGGCGGGAAAAAAATCAAAATAAACCTGGGGTTTTAAACTTAGAAAAAGCTTTTCCCGGTTTCAACCTCATGCCCCTTCAGGTCTCATGGGGAAAAGGGACGTCCCCGTTTGCCTGTGGCCACACGCTCACCCCCAAAAAATTAGTCAAATTTCTCCCACAGGAAACCCTTTTCTATTAGCTGTGTTTCCTTTCCCAATTTAGTTTATTAGGTTTTTAAAAAATTTTATGTAGTTAGCTAGAGAATTTTAAAGCGCATTTTTCCCCGGTTTTAAAGTCACGGGGGGAGGGAGCGGGGGGGGGCCCCCCCGGGGAAAACAGACAAGTTATCTTTAAAAAACAAGGATAAATTCCCCAAAAATTAGTGTAGAAAATTGTAGGGGGAATATTTTTTATTTTTAACATTTTGCATTGAATATTTCCTGGATTTTGGGGCGGGTCTGAACTTATATTGGAAAACACATTTCTAGTAACGCAGGTTTTCTTTGTTACGAAAAAATCCATTTTTATTATCATAAAACATTTAAATTTGGGGGTTCAATTTTACCCATTACCCCTGTAAACTGTTTTTATTTCAACCTTGCCCTTAAATTACAACCAAGAAATTTTTGGGTAGTCACCCACTCGCCTTTTTGTTTGTTGCCAAAAAAAAACCGTGTATCGTAGAAAACATCACAGTTACGTTTTTTTTTTGACTTTTGCGCACCCAGTACTGTTCTTTGGGACGCATCTACGTAAATCTTAAAACAGAAAATTATATTTCCCCCAAGGTGAATAAAAAAGGGGGCAAAAAAATTTACCGTTTATTATATAAAAAACTAACATTAGTGTTTTTTGATTTTTGCGCCCCCAATTTACTTTTCCCATTGACGCAGCATCTACAAAATCTTAAAAAAAGCAATTCTTTATTCCCCCCCGGGTGAATTAAAAGGTGAAAAAAAAATTACCGTTTTTTAATATCAAAACATAACAGTTAGTTTTTTTTTGATTTTTGCGAAACCCTTTACGGTTAATTGACGCAGCATCTAGGTAAATCTTAAAACACAATTCTATATTCACCACAGGTGAATTGAAAGGGGGGAAAAAAAAAAAACCCAAAAGTTTTTATTTTTACGAAAAAAAAACAGATCCCTGTTTTTGATTTTTGGCCCCCTTTTACTTTTCATTGACGCGGCATCTACAAAATTTTAAAAACAGAAATTTTCTATATTCCCCAAAAGGGTTTGAATTGAAAGGTGAAAAAAAAACCCCTTTTTTTTAAAACAAAACATAACAGTTACGTGTTTTTTACTTTTGCGCACCCAGTACTGTTCATTGACGCAGCTTTCTACGTAAATTTTAAAACAGAATTTCTATATTCACCACAGGTAATTGAAAGGTGAAAAAAATATTTTTTATTAAAACGAAAAACATAAAAATAACCTTTTTTTTGACTTTTGCGAAACCCAGTACTTTTTTTTTGGGACGAAAGAAATTACGTAAATCTTAAAACACAATTTTTTTATTTCACCCAGGTGAATTAAAAGGGGGTGCAAAAAATACCGGGTAAAAAACGAAAACAAAACCAAAAAGGGGTTTTTTTTTGATTTTTTTGCGCACCCAGTATGTTCTTTTGACGCTTTTTAAAGTAAATCTTAAAACAGAAATTCTATTTTAAACCACGGGTGAATTAAAAAGGGCAAAAAAAAAAAGTTTATTATATCAAAAACAAAACATTACGTTTTTTTTGATTTTTTGCGCACCCAGAAAACGTTCTTTGACGCAGCTTTCTACGTAAATTTTTAAAACGCAATTCTATTTTCACCACGGGTTAATTTTGAAAGGTGCAAAAAAAAAACCGTTTTTTTTATATCAAAAAAAAACTGATACGTTTTTTTTGACTTTTGCGCACCCTATTACTGTTCATTGCCCGCAGCATTTTTACTAAATCTTAAAACGAAATTTTCAATTTTCCCCAACAGGTGAATTGAAAGGTGAAAAAAAATTACCGTTATTTACAAAAAACTAACAGTTTCTTTGTTTTTTTATTTTTTTGCGCACCCAGTATTTGTTCTTTTGACGCAGCATTAGTAAATTTAAAACAGAAATTTTCTATATTCCCCAAGGTGAATTGAAAGGTGCAAAAAATACCGTGTTTTATACAAAACAAAAACAGATACGTTTTTTTTGACTTTTGCGCACCCAGTACTGTTCATTGACGCGGGCATTTTACGAAAATTCTTAAAACAGTTTTTTCATATTCACCACAGGTAAATTTGAAAGGTGAAAAAAAATCCCGGGGATTTTTCAAAAAACATAAAGAAAACTTTTTTTGACTTTTGCCGCCCCCAAAGTACTGTTCATTGCCAGCATTACGAAAATTCTTAAAAAAAAGAAATTCTATTTTCACCACAGGTAAATTTGAAAGGTGCAAAAAATAAATTTTATTATAGGGAAAAAACAAAACCCGGGATACCTTTTTTTTTGATTTTGGCCCCCAGTATTTGGTCATTGCGCGGCATCTACGTAAATTTTAAAAACGCAATTCTTTATTCACCACAGGTAATTAAAAAGGTGCAAAAAATCCCAATTTATTATAAAAAAAACATAAAATACGTTTTTTTTGGGAATTTTCCCCAGTCCAGATTTTTTAAAAGCCCACCTTGCAGTTAAATTTGAATCCAAAATTTTGTTTTGTTAAAGGGATTTGAGAAAGCTGGGGATTTCCCGTTTTTTAAATTAAGGAGCCTTTCCAAAACTATAATTCCCTTCTCAAATTTTTATATTTCGGGGACATGGAGCGAAATGCAGGGGGTTTAACGGCAAAGGGGGGGGTAGCACATGGGGGGTAGAGGTAAAAAAGGAAAGGTGCCCCTTCCCAGTGCTGGGGGAAAACACGCAGGGCCACGGTTTCGTCAGTTGCGGGGGACCGTAGGCCTGTCATCGCTGGGGGGGGCCCCTTGTGAATCAAAAAAAAACGAACACGTCGAAATTTCGGCCCTTTTAAGGGGTTAATGAAACCCTCATCTAAAAGTCTTACCCCTCGTCCTCCAGTCAGGGCCCAAACAAATGTCGTCATAAACTCCCCACATCCTTTCCAACATGAACGGGCCCAAATGTAATCGTGTACCCACCACTGTGGATAATCCATTGTCGGGAAGACCTCTTTGATGCCCAAAATGCGGTTGGGGTCAGAAGCATTTTTTAAAAGATAAAGGGGAAAGTTTTTGGGCTGCCCTGCCCCCCCGCCCATTTAAACTGATGCCCCCAAGAGGATTTGAAGGAAGCCGGCCCAATGGGAAAAAATTTCCCGGGGGGTTTCCGGCAACGCCTTGCAGTGCCCCTTGCTTGTAGCCCGCAGCTTCGGGATCCCCAGAAAGCCCAGGATGACCAAGCCCACCTTGTTGATGATGAGGGATGACGACATTGCGGATCCATCCGGGCTTTTCCGCGTTTTTGCTTGCGAGCGCTTCATCAGGGGGCCGAGGGGGGAAGAGATGGGGTAGTGCCCAATTTCGGGCCCCGCCAAAAAAAGGGGAGAGGGGGGTTCGAAAAGAAGTCCGCGATATTTTTTCCGCCAGCCCCGGCCCAGGGGAAAAACCCCGCCCCGCTTATCGCCGTAAAAAGGGCCCCAGGACCTCTCAACCTGGGCCTTTTTTGAGCAAGCCTCTGATTCCCCACCCAGAGGGTCATATCCGTTTTTTCCCCGAAAACCAAAAGGAGGCAAAAAAACCCTTAGTGTTTAAACCCCCCCCCAAACATTTCTATCAAAAATGCACCCGGAAAAATGCATGAGTTAAAATTTGAGGGAACATTTTGGCCAAAAAAGGCCAGCCCCGACCCCCCGGGGCCCCCCCTCAACCACTGTCAAAACCCCCCTGCCCTGGGCCCCCTCCTCCCCCCGCCACCCCCAAGGTTCCTCCGCTGCCGGGTTTTCCAATGTTCATGATCGGGGGATCCCCCTCCGTTTCAGCCTCCACCGTCCCCCGGGGGTACCCCCACACCACCAGAGCCCCCTTCCTACCCCTTCTCCTTCCGCCAGTTTGACGACCCTGAAACGCCTTTACATCGGCCATTTCAAAGAACCCCAGCCTTCTGTCTTCCGGGTTTTTGGGGGAACAGAAAAAAACCTTTTAAACCCCAAACCTATCCCAAACCCAAAAACCCTTTAAATTGTGGGCTTTGCCAGGTTTTGGGCCCTTGGAAATTTTTGCCTTTCCGTTTTGGGGGAAACACGGGGATGGGTTCCCCCCCACGTCATGGCCCTCGCCTGCCCCAATCCAAAAGGCCAAAGCGGGCTTTTCTTTGCCAGAAAAAACCCTCCCTTCCCTGGCCACCACGTGTCATTTTTAAAATTTTTAAGCGCGTTGTCTTTCATCTTGTCCGGAAAAGTCCATCTCACCACCGACCTGGATAAATAAGCACGGCCAAGGCCCTATATCTCAGGGACAGCTACTGGGGGGGCTGGGTGGATTTTCTCTTGGGGGGGGACGGTGGGTCTCAAGGGGTCGGGGCAAACCCCTTTAAAACGCAGGGATTGGGGCAGGGGCTTTTTTCCCCCCCAAAAGGGCCCCTGGTGGGATCACGTGCCCAGAAGGGCACCAGGCCGTGTTGGGAAATTTAATCGCCCTTTGGGGACCGTCCACACACAAAGGGCAGGAGCTGTGAACGGCCTAAAACAACGAGACCGGGGGGCTGGCGGGTGACAAAAATTTTGCCCGGCAAGGTGGTGTGGGATAAAGGGGCGAAATTGCTGGCCGCCCTTAAGATCGGGAGGGCTGGGGGGCACATCCCTTGCCTGGCACAGTTTAAAGGGGAAACCCGGGCGTTTCCCAAAAAATTTTTAAAAGGCTACCGGGGCTTGGGCTGCTGTGAAGGGAAGGTCGAGGTCTGGTTCGCACTTCCGCCGTTCGCAACCCGGGCCTTTATCCCGCCTGGCTGGTTGGGAGGGTCAATCGGCCCCCCCGTCAACCGTTTTCATTGTTGAGGGGGCCCCGCTGGAATTCCACCCCCCCACATGCTCCGCGATTGTGGCAGCGCGAAAAACCATTAGCAGTACGAATGACACATGGCCCGAAAGCAGCGGGGCGGACCTCGGGGTGTTGAACCACCGAGGGGGGGCAGGGGGAAAAAGCTCGGGAACCCTCCTTGCCAGTTTTGAAAAGCCACCAAAATGGTCGTGCAGACAATGCCCTTTTCAGCAAGAGCATGGGGGATCTTATTTTTGGGAAGATCTTGGCACTCTGAAAAAACAGGTCCCGCCAGCGAAAGGAGGAGGAGACGGACAAAAGAGCGGGCCCGGGCCTTTTTTCTCCGTCAAAAAAACCCAAGGTCCGACAGTTTCCCCAAATTTTATCGGTCTTCATTAGGCAAATGGTTCGGGGTCCAGAGCTAGTGCAAGGGGGGGCATCAGCTCTCAGGGTGATCTTTTTAGGCAAGCCCGGGGTGTGTTTAAAACTGTGCCCGGGGGGCAGCGGGGGAGGAGGAGGGGAGGGGTTTTTCCTAGACACCGATTTTTTCCGACGTCCCTGCCTTGAAAGAGGTTGGGGGCCCCACTTTTTAGGAAGGAGGGGGGAAGAAAAAAAGGAAAATCATTTTGGGTATGCCCCCGCCCAGAAAGGCCCTTGGGGAAAACAAAGGGGCCCCTCTCTCACATGAGGCTTTGGGTGCTCCATTTCCCCCCCAACATGAAACCTGGGATTAAGGCCATCAAAATGAACAACAGTTAATGGGGGGCCCCCCCTCCGGATCCCCGGGAAAAAAACAAAAATCAGAAATTTCATTCCACCCACCCAAATAAAAGATTTAAAAAGCAGGAAATTGGGGACCTTGGATTGATCAACTGGGGACCCTCCCGTTTCGTTCTGCCTTTTACGTTCCCCAATTTCACGGTGGGGAAAAACATCAGCGGGTGACAGCAGTTGATGCCAAATAGGCGTACCCGGGAGCCGCCCGGCAAGGGGGGCAGAAGCCTAAATTTTTTGACCTCTGGCAAACTTTGGGTTTTCCCCCCCTCACCCAAGCATGAATGCAGGGGAAACATCCAACACACAGAAAATAGCTTAAGACATGGGGCCCCGACCCATCTGCGTCCCCAAAACCGATGTTTTTGCATGTGTTCCGGGCCCAAAAGACTTCTGGGTAAACCAAAAGGGGGGAAAGGCCCAGTTGGGTCGGGCACGCCATAGGGGGTTGTCCCCCCCGCCCCCCAGCCAGCGTCATATTGAGCGGACCTTCAAACCCGCTGGGGAGGGCAATTTTCAAGACAAACCATCCGGGGGTTTCCACAGATAATTTTTCGTTTTACTTTTATCAAGATGATTTAGGGATGGGTCTTGATGTTTTTTGGGCCCCAATTGCCGAGGTCAACCCCAATTTTTGCCGGCTACTTCAATTCCTTTTTAAACAGAAAATGGTCCTCTTGAAAAATTTTTTTTAAAAAGATCTTTCTTTTCTGCAATTTTTATTTTTCTTTTCCCCCAAAAGTTCATTTTTATTGGGTTTTTCTGTAGGGACTGTAAAAGAAAAGCAAGGTTTTATAAAAAACCCGTATTCCATTTACCTTTACTTTATCTTAAGAAATTTTCGCATTTTCAATGGTTTTTAGGTCATTTTTTGCTGTGAGATACAGCAATAATCATGGTTTCCCTTTTGGGAACAAAAGTGACTTTTTTTAAATGGCATTTCTTCCCCCCAAATTTTTAATATGGGTGAGAAGTCATTTTTATAATTTTTTTGGGGGTTATTTTTGCCCGGGATTTCCGCTATAATTTTGGTCCTTTGGGAAAAGAAAAGTGGCCCTTTTAAGTGGCAAATTTTTTCCCCCACAATTTTTAAAAGTGGCTGAGAAGTCATTTTTTATAATTTTTTTGGGTCTTTCTTTCTTTGAAATGCAGCAATACTAAGATCCTATTATTTAAAAAAATGTTGTTTTTTAAAAAGACATTTGTTTTCACAATTGACCAAAGTGGGGTCAAGGGTCTTTCTTTGAATTTTTTGGGGGCATTTTGCGGTTTACAGGGGCTATAAATAAGGCCCCATTCTAAAAAAGTTGTTTTTTTTAAAAAAAATTTGTTCTTCCAATTGACCAAAGTGGCTCAAAAGGGTTTATGCTTTTTAATTTTTGGGGGCTTTTGCTGTGACATGGGGTATACTTTTCAGGCCTTTCTAAAAATGTTGTTTCTAACAGCATTTGTTCTTCACCAAAATTTACCAAATTTTCAAGGGTCATGCTTTTTAATTTTTGGGGGCCCTTTTTCTGTGGGCATGCAGCCTTTTACTTTCAGGTTTTCCCATTCTAAAAAAAAGTTTGTTTTTAAAAGACATTTGTTTGCACAATTTTTCAAGATGGGTCAAGGGTATGGGGCTGGGCAGAAACCCGGAATAGGTAAAGGGCATGTTTTAAAGGAAAAACATTTGCAAAAATGACTTTTTTTTGCAAAGGGTCTTTTTAAAATAGCTATCAATTCCCCGTATTGAGACAAACCCCTTTTTTTCAATGAAAAAAAGAGAAAAAAAGACATGGTGGGGTTCCCTCCCATTTTAAAAAAAGTGTTTTCTAAAAATTAAAGTAATAAAAAAATTGCATGTACAAAAAGCTGTTAAAAAAATTCCTCTGAATTTTACAAGGGGGTTTCAGGGGAAAAATTTACCGATGTAGGGTTTTTCAGAAAACATGGAGTAGGAGCACAGGGGCAGGAACAAGTAAAAGAGACCCTTTCCCCCAGCACGTTGAGTAAAATGAGGGAAAAAAAATGGGCCCAAAATAAAGGGGCCCCTGGGGGTAACAGGAGCGTTAAAACCCCCCAGTTTTTCCAAGTGAAACTCAATTGGGCCACACCCTAGGAGGGGCAAGCGCTTCCCAGGTATTTTCTGTGTCAGGGGGAAAAGGCTGGAGTTTCCCACATTCGTTTTTCCCCACTTTTGCTTCAGCCGACAAATTTTCGGTGGGGTGGGGGTAAACGGGCATTTTAAAACCCGCGTGTTAATAGATGGGCGGACGCCAGCCTGGGCCCTTTTACCGCACCCACTGTAACTCCGGCCTGGGTCATGCCCCGTGGCCCAGGACAGGGAATAACAATGTCCATTGGGAAAAAAAAAAGGGGTTTAAAACTCCTTTTTTTTTTGGCACTTTTTAAAAAGTGGGGGTCATGCAGGGGTTTTGGGGGTCATGCTGTGGCCCAGGACAGGGTTTGTCAATGTCCAGTGAAAAAAAAAATGGTGGTTTAAAAGGGCTCCTTTTTTCCCCGGGACTTTTTAAATGTGGGGGTCATGCAGGTTTTGGGGGGGTTTCTGGGGCCCAGGGGCAGGTAAAGTTCCCAAAGTCCCCGTTTAAACTAAAAAAGGGGTTGAAAGACTCCTTTTTTTTTTTTTGGGAATTTTTAAAAAGGGGGGGTCATGCAGGTTTGGGGTCATGCGTGGCCCAGGACCCGGTAAAATTTAAAGGTTTCCCGTGAAACTTTAAAAAGGTGGTTTTTAAAGACTCCTTTTTTTCCCGGGACTTTTTTAAAAGGGGGGCATTTCAGGGTTTTTTGGGTCAAGCTTTCGTTCCAGCAGGGGTATTCAATGTCCAGTTCAAGTTTAAAATGAAGGTTTAAACATACTGCCTTTTTTGGCACTTTTTAATTGTGGGTGAGCAGGGTTTTAAAGGGGGAGGGTGTGGGACAAAAACAGGGATAGAAATGGCTGTGACTTTTTTTCTGTGCTTTTTTTAACCAAGTGGGGTTGGGCCTTTAAAATTTTTGGGCGTATCCCTTTTTATGTTGTGGGTGTTAATTTTAGTTTTCCAGGGCCCTTTTTTGGGTGTAATTTAAAGAAGGGGGTTGTTTTCTTCCCCCCATAGATTTAAAAGGAAACCCCTCATAAATTTTATGCTCCAAATATCGAAAAAAACCCTTTTCGATAGCGGCCGACTACGACTATCGATCGATCTCGATAGCCAACGCAATCGCTCAACACTAATTATTAGTAGTAGAAGTAGTATCATTATTGTTGAAATAATAAATAATAATAATAATAATAAATATACAAATAGAGGACATATTTATTGCCTACATTAAAGCTTAGTAAATACTATTTTAAAAACCTAAATAAAGTGTGACTTCAATAGGCTACCTCCCTATGCAGCATATTTTTCCCCTTCTGCAGCATTTGCCTTATCTATAAACAAACTGCTATTCAACTTGAAGAATAACATCAGAGGATTTAAAATGCACCACACATTTACATTGATACAAGTTTGATAAATTAGTTGTATGAAGTATTATTTAGAATATATGCCCTTATTGCAAGGTGTTGAAAAAGCTGATGTTGGTGCTTTGTCAATTTACCAAAAAAAAGTGTAATTATATTGGGCTAACTTGAAACGCTGGGATCCTAGATTAGAATTCAACCAAGGACAACATCTTCACACAGTTTTTATTTTCTCCTCCAATATGTGGGAGTTGCCTCCATGTATTCTGGTCTTCTCACCCACTCAATAGCAAAATGATAGACTAATTGCCTTCTCATGAAATCATACCTACTATGTGGCTAAAATAAAGAAATTATTTTGCCCCATTAGGGTCAGGAACTGATAAGTGTGATGACACTCTATAGCATTGTGGAATATGTTTGAAAATACTTTGATTAATCTGCCTGACTGTATTATATTTATATGTTCATTTTTTTTTATGTAGTAGGTTTAATGTATGAAAACTTCAAAAGATGAAAATATGGAACTGTTGCTCAAAGCAGCCAATCAGATTGCTCTCCTAGAAGGCACCTTTAGGTTATTGTCTGTGCTATTTTTCATATGAGGCAGAGGGTTGAACTCAGCACCAGGTACAATAAGCAAATGCTAATATTCTGAAGAATTAACTGATTAAAACATCAAGAGCACAGTGAATATAACTAGAAACATAAGTTAAAATGTAGTAGTAATAATAATAATAATAAATCTCACCACTATTCCACAATCAATTCTATATTTGTATTTCTGTTCTTGTTGAATCAATGGAGAGCGTTATGGACAGTGTCATAGTAATAGGGGTTGCAGTGGTTATCGCTGCAACCAAGCCCTACATACTAGTGTTTGACCCCTCACCACGCTAATGCTTAATACCTAGCCGTCATACGGTATCATCAGGTTTCTTTTGTAAGGGGAAACATTTTCAATAACATAAGAAATTCAGTTGACATACCTGGAAAGCATTGATGGAGGACTGTTGAACTAACAGTGAGAAGGGCAATGCATGCAGGTAGTGAGGAGAGCTGCTCCAAATTACTTTGGTCATCGTCTTTTGCTATCATTCCTTAGTCAAATATCTGTACTATGCAAAAGGGGAAGTGACAAAGACTGAGGAAGAAGAGCGCTGAGCCTGACACTTTTCCATGGCATCTGCCATCATTTTAATCATCTTTACAGACTACTGTAATATGTGTTTAAGTGGCTAGTATCTGCTCATCTGTGTGTGGTACAGTATCTCAAAAAAGTAAGTACACCTCTCACATTTTTATAAATATTGTATTATATCTTTCATGGCATAACACTGAAAATATAACACTTTGATGCAATGTAAAGTAGTCAGTGTACAGCTTGTATAACTGTAAATTTGGTGTGCCCACAAAATAACTCAAAACACAGCCATCAATGTTTAACCTGCTGGCAACAAAAGTGAGTATATCACTAAGTGAAAATGGAAAAATTGTGCCCACAATGTCAATATTTTGTGTGGCCACCATTATTTCCCAGCACTGCCTTAACTCACTCGGGCCTGGAGTTCACTAGAGCTTCACAGGTTGCCGCCACTGGAATCCTCTTCCATTCCTCCATGACAACATCACAGAGCTGGTGGATGTTAGAGACTTTGCACTCCTCCACCTTCCGTTTGAGAATGTCCCACAGATGCTCAATAGGGTTTAGGTCTGGAGACATGCTTGGCCAGTCCAGCAGCTTTATCCTCATTTTCTTTAGCAAGGAGGTGGTTGTCTTGGAGGTATGTTTGGGTATGTTATCATGTTGGAATACTGCCCTGCGGCCCAGTTTCCGAAGGAAGGGGATCGTGCTTTGTTTTAACATGTCAGTACATGCAGGCATTTGTGGTTACCTCAATGAACTGTAGCTCCTCAAGGCCTTCAGCACTCATGCAGCCCCAAACCATGACACTTCAACCATCATGCTTGACTGTAGGCAAGACATACTTGTCTTTGTACGTCTCACCTGGTTGCTGCCACACATTCTGGACACCATCTCAATCAAATACGTTTATCTTGGTCTCATGAGACCATAGGACATGGTTCCAGTAATCCATGTCCTTAATTTGCTTGTCTTCAGCATACTGTTCTTGTACATCATCTTTGGACGAGGCTTCCTTCTGGGATGACAGTCATGTGGACTAAGTTGATGCAGTATGCAGCGTATGGTCTGAGCACTGACAGACTGAGCCACCACCCCTTTAACCTGCAGCAATACTGGCAGCACTCATATGTCTATTTTGAAAAAAGCAATCTCTGGATATGATGCTGAGCACATGCACTCAACTTCTTTAGTCGACCATGGCAAGGTCTGTTATGAGTAGAACCTAACTTGTTAAACTGCTGTGTATGCCACCATGCTGCAGCTCAGTTTCAGGGTTTTGGCAATCTTCTTATAGTCTATGCCATCTTTGTGTAGATTTCCAGACAGTTCTTTGCCATGACATGCCCTGTTGAATATTCAGTGACCAGTATGGGAGAATGTGAGAATGATCACACCGAATTTAACACACCTGCTCCCCATTTATACCTGAGACCTTGTAACACTAACGACTCACATGACACCTGGGATGGAAAATAGCAAACTGGGCACAATCTATGTTCACTTAGGGGTGTACTAACTTTTGTTGCCAGCAGTTTAGACATTGATGGCTATGTGTTGAGTTATTTTGAGGACACACCAAATAGACACAGTTCCGCAAGCTGAACAAAGACTCCTTTATATTGTATCAAAGTGTCATATCTTCAGTGTTGTCCCATGAAAAGATAAAGTGCAATATTTACAAATATGTGAGGGGTGTGAGTTACTGTATATCTTTCATACTGAGCAATCATATCTAAAGTCTGAGTGCTCAGCATAACAATAAATCCATGAACAAATGACATAGTTTGTAAGGCCGAAAAAATACAGACATCCATCAAGTTCAGCTTATTGTGCTACAGTGTTAATCCAGAGGGAGGCAAAAACCCCCATGATATAGAAGCCAATTGTCCTCATTTAAGGGAAAAAAATCATTCCCAACTCCAATCTGGCAAACAGAATAAATCCCTGGATCAACAACCTTTCTCCAGAGTCCTAGGGCGACATGTCCCATTAACGCTGCACCATTTTTTTGGTGTATTTTCCACCAAAGAACTGTTGACGCTGTATTCTCTATAGCAATGAACACCAAAACTAGGCACATTTGATACTTTTGCATGCGCCTAAAGTAGGAACATCAAATATGCTAGCAATGATATGCTATGCGCCTTTTTTTGGTATATGCCTAAGTTAGGCGCATTAAATATGCTATACAAGGCATACCACATGCCATATTTTTGACAGGTTTATTTATTCAGGTGCATTATACACTCATTTAATGCGTGAAAGCTCATCTTTTCTGACATGTCGCCCCTACTCTCTATAACTTGTTATATTATTGCACTCTAGAAATGCATCCAAACCCTTTTTGAACTCTGCTAGTGAATTCACCACGACAAGTTCTTCTGGCAGAGAGATCCACAGTCTCACTGCTCTTACAGTAAAGAATCCCTTTCCATGTTTATGTAGAAACATTCTTTCCTCTTGGCTTAGAGGATGCCCCCTTATTCTAGATACAGTCCTGGATATAAATAGATCTTTGGAGAAATCTCTATATTCACCTTTAATATACTATACATATTTATTATGTCCCTTCGAAGCCGACCTTTCTCTAAACTAAATAACCCTAATCTTGCTAATCTTTCTGGGTATTGCAGTCCACCCAGTCCTTTTATTATTTTTCTTGCCCATCTTTGAACGTGTTCAAGCTCTACAATGTCTTTTCTGTGAACTGGTGCCCAAAACTGTACACAATATTCCATGTGTGGTCTAACCAGTGACTTGTATAATGGTAGAATGATGTTCTTATCGTGTGCATCCATGACCCTGTTAAAACACCCCATGATGCTTTTTGCCTTGGCAGCTGCTGCCTGACACTGGCTGCTACGAATAAGTTTACTGTCCACCAGGATTCCCAAGTCCTTCTCCATGTCCCTTTTTCCCATTTAACATGTAATCATGGAATGGATTTTTCCTTCATATGAACATAACCTTGCATGTATCTGTTTTAAACCTCATCTGCCATTTCTCTGCCCATGCCTCCAACTTATCCAAATCCTTTTGTAATAAAAACATTGTCCTCTATTGTATTGATTACTTTACAGAGCTTAGTATCATCTGTAAAGATTGATATTCTACTGTGCAATCCATGTGTAAGGTCATTAATGAAAATATTAAAGAGGATAGGGCCTAATACTGAGCCCTGTGGTACTCCACTAGTAACAGGGATGCAGGCTGAGTATGTACCGTTAATCACCACCCTTTGTTTTCTATCACTGAGCCAGTTACTTACCCACTTGCAAACATTTTCCCCCAATCCAAGCACACTGTATCAAATGTTTTAGAAAAATCTAGATATAGAACATCCAGTGCCTCACCCCGATCCAGTCTAGAACTGACCTTCTCATAAAAGCTGATGAGATTAGTTTGACAGGACCGATCCTTCATAAACCCATGCTGGAATGGCGTTATACATTTATTTTCAGTGAGATACTCCAGTATGGCATCTTTTATAAAACCTTCAAATGTTTTACCTACAACAGAGCTTAAACTTGCCGGCCTATAGTCTCCAGGATCACTTTTTGACCCCTTTTGAATATTGGCACCACATTTGCTATGCAGCAATCCTTTGGTACATACCCCATTATTACACAGTCCGTAAATATTTGGAATAGGGGCCTGTCCATCATATTACTTATTTCTCTTAGGACATAGGGTTGTATATCATCAGGACCTGGTGATTTGTCTATTTTAATATTCTCAAGGTGGAGTTGCACTTCTTCCTGTGTTAGGCAAGAAACATTTACGATGGTGTTTACCTCATCCCTCCGCTCATCAACAGGAATGTCATTTTCCTCAGTAAATACAGTGGAGAAAAAAAATTGTTAAATAGGTTTGCTTTCTCCTCATCACCCTCTACAATATCGCCCTCACTATTTTTCAAAGGGCCAACTTTTTCCGTTTTAATCTTTTTACCAATTACTAATATTTTTGGGTTAGTTTAACTTTTTTTTGCAATCAGCCTTTCTGTTTCTAGCTTTGCTGTTTTAATCATTATTTTATATATTTTATTTTTTTTCCTCATAGCTATTTAGTGTTTCTTCACTGCTCTCCTGTTTAAATAGCTGAAACGCAATCTTTTTGTTATTTATTGCTTCCTTTACATCTCTGTTGATCCACATTACTTTTTTTCTGTTTCTAATCATTTTATTTCTATAAACTATGTATCTTTGAGAGTGGGCACTTAAGATGTTTTTAAAGATTTCCCATTTATTTTCTGTTCTTTTATTTTTAAATACCTTGTCCCAGTCAATGCGGTTTTGGTCCTCTCTAAGCAGAATAAAATTAGCTTTCCTGAAATCTATTGTTTTTGTGGCTTCTCAACAAAATGCTCTATTGAAGTATAAATGGAAATTTATTATATTGTGGTCACTATTTCCTAGGTGCCCCCCAACCTGAACCTTTGTTACTCTGTCAACTCTGTTAGTCAATATTAAGTCCAGTAGGGCCTTCTCTCTAGACGGCTCCTGCACCAGTTGGGAAAGGTAATCTTTAGTTGTTGACAAAAAACTGTTTGCTTTACGAGAGCCACTGGTTTCAGTTGCCCAATTTATGTTTGTGTAGTTAAAGTCGCCCATAATTACAACCTCCTTATGATTAGCTGCCTCATCTATTTGTTTGAGGAGTACATCTTCCATGGGTTCTATTAAATTTGGAGGTCTATAGCAGACCCCTAGAAGAATATGACTATAGTTATAAGCCCCATGTATATATACATATAATGACTCCATATGCTCATTTCCTGTATCTATAATTTCCCTCGGTGTTGGCTTCAGATAGGATTTTATACAGAGACATACACCTCCTCCCTTCTTTTTTTATGATCTCTCCTAAATAAACTGTAACCCTGTAATTTGACCGCCGAGTCATAGCTCTCGTCCAGCCATGTCTCAGTTATCCTCACTGTGTCATATTTTTCTACAAAAATAAGTATTTCTAATTCATGTATGTTGTTGGTGAGACTCCTGGCATTGGTCAGCATGCAATTTTGAGATTTTTTGGCTTTCAATCTGTTAACCCTGTCCTTATTAACTATTACTATCCCTCCTCCCTGCACTCCACCCCATGATTTATAACTAATTTCCAGAACTCTATCTTCACTATCTTGCATGCTATATGTGTATTTGCCCTACCCCCTATTTCCTCCCCATTTAGGTGCAGCCTGTCCTTAGCATAGAGTCAGTAGCCTAGAAAGAAGTTAGCCCAGTTCTTCAAAAACTCAAAGCCCTCTTCCCTACACCAAATTTTTAGTCATTTAATCACCTCTCTAATCTCCCGCTGCCTCTCTGGTGTGGCCCGTTGTACAGGTAGTATTCTGAAAAAACTACCTTGGAGGTCCTTGCCTTGAGTTCTTGGCCTAAGTACCTGAAATCTTTTTTAAGGACACTCCACCTACCTCTAACTTTGTCATTGGTGCCAATGTTGAACATGACAGCTGGATTCTCACCAACCTCACCCAGTAATCTGTCAACTCGATCCACGATATGTCGAACTTGGGCCCCAGGTAAACAATATAGTATTCAACAATCCTCATGTTTGTGACAGATTGCCCTGTCTGTTCCCCTAATAATGGAGTCCCCAACTGAGAACACCTTTCTAGCCTGCCCTGCGCTCCTATCCCCTATGCATCGATAAAAACTAAATCCAAAATAATAAAGAAACCAAACATAAAAAAGCTAAGGTATATGTAAATATTAAAATATGCCCATATATCAACCAGATCTACAGTGATTACTAGTAGGGGAGAAGGGTTCTACTACACTCCTGCCCCCTAACAGCAACCACCACAGTAAGGAGCAACGTGGATCAGCTTGGCAAGTGTTGCTTCATTCAGAGTCGATCAGAATGCTGTACTTGACTATATCTGTTAGATTGGGTTCTGTTAATATGAGATTAGTGATTCAATATTCACTAGGGTTGCTGTTGTAAAGCAGAAAATAAGCATCAACTAAATGTTACTGTTGATATTTAGTTTTGTTAATTTTAGTTTTTAGGGGGCAGGCCAGGAGGACAAGCAACATTTATGCACCAGGGGCCCATTAGCTTCAAGCTATTCCCAGGTTCTATGTATATGGCTATATGCTAGGGATGAGTTAGGAGGATGCTTAGCAGAATAAAAGTTTACTAACCAGCATGCTTAGTGTCTGCTGACATTTTGCAAGTTGAGGTTCCTCTCTGCTTTTTACTTTCTTTTGCAGATTGATTTTATTAACTTTTAATTTAAATAGGTAAGTAGAGGAGTCATTTTGTCTCACCAATATTAGCACCCTGAAAAGGGGACCTCTGAAGCCTGGCGTGTCGCAACCCTTTTTGCCCCCTTTGTGCTGCAACAAATTTATGTGCTCCTGTTAGTATGTAGTCCTGCAGACCCCTGACAGACCACTTGCCATGGTGGCGATTTTCAGAATTGCATGACCACAACAGTGGTACAGTATGAAAATAGTGCCTGGCTTTTTACCCCCAATGCATCACACTGAGGGTTAGTCATCAATAGTCGAAATTAGGCATCCCGGTCCAAACCACATCAAAAACAGCATTGTGGTGATATAATCCTGGTCCTGAAAAATGTGCTTGAAACTATCTTTCATTCTGCTTCCCCTACTAGCAACTTATGTTATGAATATCATCAATCCCTAGGGCATTTCACAATGTTTTTCCCGTTGCCCCACTGCATCAGTAGAGGTCATGGTTAAGCTTTGTAAGAATGCACAAATCAATTTATTTTGTGGACATAAATTTATTTTCAAGTGCTGTTTCTGAGACTCTCCAGTTGTAATAAGTGTGATAGTTAAATTTTCTTTTACAACTCCCCATGTCTCCCCATGGGACGGGACCTGCCCCGGGGAAACAAGGTTTAATGCAGAAGTTAAATGGAGTAAAATCCCGGGTTTTTGAGATCTTTGGGCAGGGAAAAAATTACAGAAAAGAAAAAATTAATTAGAAAAGCTATTGGGGAAAAAAAAAATGATAGGTATGGATAAAGCACAAAAAAAGTTAAATTTGTACATAAAGTTATTAATTTGCAACTTTCTTTGCCCTTTTCGTGAATAGGGTCCAGTTTTTGATCCCACAATTTTTTTATTATTTTTCAACTGTTAGGGTTGTTTTCCCGGCTTATTTCAGAACGTTTTTAAAGGTTGCCGTCTGAAAAAGTTGAAAATCAGTTGCAAAAAATGCCACTAAATGTGGCCGTTTTTTTAACTTTTCCCGACGGATTCCCATTCCAATCTTGAAGTGGGGAATCCCCCGTTAAATAATTGACATGAAAAATTGTTTTTTCCCCCCGGTTGCCCTCGCAATCCGGGCGGCAATCCGGCACGGAAAATACGCGAGTTTTTGGTTTAAAAGAAAGAGCCCTATTTTTTATTGAATTTAATAGAAAAATAGGCTGTGACTTGTTTCTGACTGATTTGCCGACAGATTGACGATCGTCAATCCGTCGGCAAATACGCGGCGAAATAAGCCGTGTGAACGAGGCCTTACTGTTCAGTTCTTTTTTCTACCTTGTAGAGAATTACACCCCATTATTTATAGCCCACAATTTATCTTACACCTCTGTAACTTATCAGTCATTTTCGCTGCCTATTTCACTGAATGGTGGCAAGTTATTTGGATCCCACATGGTTTATTACACCACTGTTACTGATCAGTATTTTTTTTTACTTATACTTGCAATCAGTTATGTGAAACCCATAATTCAGATGTAGACTAGTTCTAGTTTAAAAAGCTGAAATCCAAATTTGGAAAAGCCTTTTTATTTTTGTTGTTGGTTATCTAACAAGGTTTTTTCACAACAGACATGAATGTCATCTTACTAGCATGAGTCATCAGCATCTGATTGTTGAAGGTCTGACTGCTTTGAAAATGTTGTGGTCTGTTGCTTCGCTTTGCTTTATTGAAGGTTGCATATCTGTCTATTGAGAATCATAGCCATGCCAACCCTCACCAATTAAATATTGATGGCATATATGTTGATACACTATTAAAGGGGTTGTCTCGCTACAATGATTGGGTTTTAATTAAAAGATCTTTAAAAAACAAGCAGCTTTGCAATATATGTTCATTACAAGTGTCCTACTGATTTTGAGTTATCCCTGTTAGAAGTAGTGCATCAGCTCCTCAAATCTCTATAGCAGCTGACCTGTTGATCTTTATCTCACTGGCTGCCAGGCCTGGATGACTCATCACCTTCTGAATACAGGTGGGAGCACAGAGTCCCTCCTGCACAGTATGCTTCTGTAGTGGAGGCAGGGGGAGGGCTCTGGCTTCTGTGTCTGTGTGGATTAACCCTGTGTGTGCCTGCTTCTTCCTGCTCTCTACACAGATTAAGGAGATCAGAGGCTGATCTGTAGTCAGAAAATGTGACAGCAGTGACCCTGTGTGTTACTATAATCATGATGTGTCTGTGGAGCACTGACTATACTAATAGAACAGATCAGGGGGGCATGTGAACACTTCCTATCTCTCTCTGCTCTGCTGTATTAGTGACACATCGTGATTATAGTAACTCACTTCACAGCTGCCCTGTGTCTGTTCTGACAGGATTTGTTTGTTGTTGCTGGAGATGGGGAGATTTGTATGCTAAGCAGGGGGTATAGGAACACTTACATCCCCCTGCTCTGCTATTAGCAATCACAGCTTCACAGAACTCTCCACATTCACAGATCAGCCCTCTCTCTGCTGTCTCCGTGGAGCTGACAGTGCAGCTGATCCAGGAGCCTGCAACAGACCTAGGCAGGCACACACAGGGTTAACTCTGGCAGCAAACCCCCTCGCCCTGCTGTATAGAAGGAGAGCTGTCTGTGTGCTGAGGGGAGGGGGGAAGGGGGAGGAGAAGAGGCAGACAAGAAGCACGCCCCTGAATTCAAAAATGCTTTGCTGCCAGAAGCATTGAAGTGGGCTGAAAGTTTGTAATGAGACAACTCCTTTAATGTCTGTATTGAGACAGTGTTAAAAATGTTACATTGTTTAGATTAGACATAATATAGTGTTCACTTCCTGTTTTAGGATATGTTCACACAGCTTATTGCGGCACGTAATTTTCCATGTGTTTTTGAACCACGCACTGATCAGCGTGTAATTCCAAAGCACGGGGGAGCGGCAGCCGCCCAGCCCCATTGACATGCATTGTTCATGTGGGACGATGACGCGTAATCCATAGCTTTCTATGAGAGCTATGAATTACCATAATTGCGATGCATTTCACCGCGTATAAAGCGCAATATGTGGCGTAATACGTGCCATAATATGCCGCAATTTAAGCCATGTGATCATACCCTTAGACAATATCGCCTTTATAAAATCACATATATAGTACACCCACATGATCAGACTTTATATCTAGATTTAATTTATTTTGATATTGTTGCTCTCCTAACTAATCTACTATATCCTTTACTTGCCAATACATGTTTTTGAAAGATACATCTCGAAACTAATGTGAATATATTGTATTCTTCCCAGGTGAAGTTACTATTCACAGCTCTTTATGTGACATCAATTCTCAACAGGAAAATAGATGTTAATGTAGACAGCAAATTATAGCAATTTTTCAAGACAGTGTGCATGACTTCAACTTGTTAAGACCATGGAGAAAAGAAGAACCGAGACGATGTGCTTAACATTCTTTTTGTTTACTATCTGTTCAGCTCTGAGAAAAGGTAGAAATTCAGGATAAACACATTTTACACATTATTAGCATTGTAGCAAGTTTTAACATCATTTCCACTCGAAAAGTTTATAAAAATTACTTCAATGCAAGCCTAAGAATAAAAACACATATTTGTAGAAAACATTCTCCTTTGAGATCCACTTTTGGTTTATCATGTAAAAATCAAGAAATCTATGTACACATCCAGTTCTCCCCTGACAAATTTCCATCTATGATATTTGTCAGGTGCAGTATCTACATCCCAATTTAACCCCTTACCACCAATGGACAGATGGTTACATCCTATTATCGGTAAGGAGCAAATCACTTACTGATCCCGCTCTGTAGGCTTCGGATGCCAGTTAAGTATTACAGCTGACACTCACCGCTAACAGCAGGAATCGGTTCTGATCCCTGCTATTTAACTCTTTAGACTAGGGCCAAATAGCACAGGACAAAAAACTCAGAGAAAACCAAATCCTAAAACTGTTCAAAAAGTTCTTGTCAAAACCACTAAAAAAACTTTTGTTTCCTCGTCGGTTTTATTTTTTTGTCACATTTTTTGTCAAGTTTTTTGGCCAAGCTTTCTGGACGCTTTTTGAATGGTATTCAGTCAGTGTAGTAATGTATGCACAATTTTAATCCCTAAGCAGTTTTTCAGTGGAAATGTTGCAAAAAAAACAAACAAAAGACGCCCAAAAGCTGCCCGGCAGTTTACATAGACTTCTGTAGTAATTTTTCCGCTCAGCTTCTCTCCCTCTATCATATAAACCTATATATATATCAGAGCTCAGCTTCTTTCCCTCTATCATACAACCCTGTACATATCAAAGTTCAGCTTCTCTCCTCTATCATATAACCCTGTATATATCAAAGTTCAGCTTCTCTCCTCTATCATATAACCCTATATAAATCAGAGCTCAGCTCCTCTCTTTCTATCATACAACCCTATATATATCAGAGCACAGCTTCTCTTCCTCTATCATATAGCCCTATATATCACACAGCTCAGCTTCTCTCTTCTATCATATAACCCTATTTATCACAGAGCTCAGCTTCCCTCCTCTATCATATAACCCTATATATCACAGAGTTCAGCTTCCCTCCTCTATCATATAACCCTATATATCACAGAGCTCAGGTTCTCTCCTCTATCATATAACCCTATATATCACAGAGCTCAGGTTCTCTCCTCTATCATATAACCCTATATGTCACAGAGCGCAGCTCCTTCCCTCTATCATATAACCCTATATATCACAGCGCTCAGCTCCTCTTCCTATATAAGATTCTGCTCTCAGACAGGGCACCATAAACCACTTGTCAGGTTCCCTTTAAGAGCTCTGGAGTTCTCCTGTGTTATGTGATACCAAGTCTTCAGCAGCAGATCCTTTCATTCCTGTAATTTACAAGATGAAGCATTCATGAATCACATGCTTTTTTTTAGTACATTATATACATGCTTGGTTGGATTGAGATCTGGGGAATTCGGAGGTCATGTCACCACTTTGAATTTTTTGTCATTTTCCTAGTATTATACAAAATGAAGCATGAATAACTTTTGCATTGTTGCAGGGGGCTTTAGCATTCTAAAATAGGCTACTGGTACTAGAGGATTATCCATTAGCCAAAAAGGGGTATATTTGTTCTGCAGCAATATTAAGGCAAGTGGTACATACAGCGTTCAACTGGCCCAGTGAAGGATACTCTGATTGAGCCCTATGGCCAGCAAGTGTGCTGAGTGCCCTCTACTGGTTGAGTGTAGACTATGTGACTGCATCAGGCACTCCCCTGCCATTATAGTCAGCCTACCAGCCGCGCACCTGTTCTCTGGGTTACTGCATAACCTGAGAGAGCAGTGCTGATATTAAGTTTTATACTGATTGTGTCAGCATCAGTCAATCATTGCTGGGCTTGTTTAAGCTCTGGACAGTCCCTCTCTCTTCCTGAACTGTACCTGATTTATGATATTTGACTTACTATGAAACAGCTTCAGCTGCACAGAGGCCCCTAGAAAAGGAGGGCCCAGCAATATAGAGAATCACAAGTTGGTCTAAAAGTACTTTTAACTTAGTTGAAAATCATAGTGGGATATGTGGGGCTTAATGGCACAATTAGGTCTTAGGTATACAGAGGCCTTTGTCCTTCCAGCATCCTGCCTTGCAGATGCCATGGTTCATCAGTCTACAAAAGCCAGGTAAGTGTGTGTTATGTATGTAGTATGTGACAAGTGTGTAGTGTATGTGGCCATTGTATGCGTGAAATATGCACATCTTAGTGTGTGTCATATGCTTAATGTATTAGTAGCATCAATGTGGGGATGTATACGTTGTGTGGGGATGTATATGGTGTGTGAATGGTGTATGCGGATGTATACAGTGTGAGTGATGTATGGGGATGTATATGGTGTGGGAATAATGTATATAGTGTGAGTGGTGTATGGGGATGTTTATGGAGTGTGAGTGCATCCCCAGTAATTGCAATGTAATGAATCTGTATGTTATAATGTGGTGTTTCCATCCCAGACATTTGTGTCATATCAGCAGGATAAACAATAAATGCCTTATAGATGTGCGTCACCTCTGATACCGATTTTGATACCTATGTTATGCCTAATATGTCCTGGTTTGTGCTTCAGCAAACTATTTGGTGGCATCTCATGTGCAGCTGTCTTCTTCCACATTAGTGGGAATTCCAAGTACAGCACATTTATTTACAATAACTGTTCTTGACATTCCCATAGAAGTGAAAAAAGAGGGCCACACATGCACGGCTACTACCATGTTCACTGTGGCACGAATAAAGATGGAGGCATAAGGAGAGCCTGTTCTTGAGAATCTGAATGTGCTGTCAATATATCATACAGTAAATCTCAAAAATGGAAATAACCCTTTAATCCATTATTTGATGTACATTTACGGCATTGTGTTGGTAAAGGAGTATACCTGGCAGGAAGTGGCTATCAATTACAGCTGAAAAACTGTCACAAGTTGGTAAAAACAACTGTGGCATAATAAAAAAAATTACGCCATTATCCACGGTGGCCCCTTGTATGCCCCCTGGGAACTCCCTGTCCATCTTCTATATTACAGAGGTAATTACTAAATTACTTCTATATTTACCTGAAGTGGATCACAAGAAATACTGTCTCTGGTGATTTAAGGGTACTTCAGTCCAAAACTGGGTAAATGTCAAAGTAACATCCACATGAATGCCAGGACCCTACACCTCCCTGCAGAACATTATACCAGAACATTGCATTGCCTCTTTTGACTTGCTTTCTTTCCATATTGCATCCTGGTACCTTTTTGCTGCAGATAAGAGATGTGCACCTACTGTGCCAGGCTGTGCACATGAAAAACAACAATTCATCAGACCAAAACACCTACTCCCATTGCTCCATTTCATTGACCACTTTGGTTACTCTATTTTAAATTTTTCCATCCCAGTGTACCAAGAGCTATAACTTTTTCAGTTTACATATGAACCATTAGGGGTTGTTCACACGGCATTTTTAGATCCGATTTTGGATCCGTTTTGGATCCGAAAATTGCATCCAAAAGCGCAGCGGTGATCGGATCCTAAACAGATCCAACACGTATTGAACAAGCAGCTGCGAGTTTGGATGAGTGTTGGATGCAGCAGGATCGCACGCTATATTTTTAAATAGGGCTCCTGCTGCTTCTTTCGGACTAAGAATTGACATGTCAATTCTTGGAACGGATCCGAAAGACACAATGAGACACGCATCGCCGATCACTCGTGTGACTGCCGATGCGGGTTCAAAGTAAAAGCAATGTAAATCATATTGCTCAGTGTTAGATATATGTTTGGGTCCATGTAGGGTCCGACAGACGGATCCAAACACGTATCTAAACACGCCATGTGAACACAGCTTTAGAGCCATATAAGGATTTTGTAAAAAAGAAATAAAAAATGTAGTTCTACAATTTTTGGTGGGTTTTAGCTTTTAATTCACTGCTCAATGTACATGGCATGTTACCTTTATTGTGCAAGTAAGTAGGATTAAGACATATCTAAATTTATATACATGGATTTTTTTTTGTTTTACTACTTTTTATTTGTTTTATAAAATAAAAAACTTATTTTTTTTTAAGAAAATAGTTTTGCATCACCATAATCTGATACCCAGATCTTGTTAATGTTTCTGTTGCTAGATCTGAGTTGGGGCTTAATTTTTAGCATGAGCTGTAGTTTATATTGGTACCATTTTAAAGTATTTTTTGATCACTTTTTAATCCATTTTTAGAAAGTGAGTTGACTAAAAAATAGCATTTCAGACACTGGGAATTTTTTACTTTATTCCGTTCACCGTGCACCGTAAAGGTTTGTACTTTTTTATGGACACAGTAATAGCAATATCAATTAAGTGATACCAATTATGTTGACATTCTTAAAGTTTATTTTTTTATAATTAATGTAAAAAGGGTTTTATTTAAATATTTTGAATATGTATTTTTTTTACCAGTTTTAATAACTTTATCTTCTGTCACTTTTATTTTTGACGCTAGAGGACTTAAATATGCAGTTGCTTCATTGCCTGTATATTACATTGCAATACTTATTATCTGCAATGCAGTATATTGTTATTTTCTTGATCACCCACTACACTATGCCAAAGATAGCAGATATTGTCTGAGGCCCCAGATGCCATATTAACTGTGTCGTTGTTGGGTCCCACATCGTCTAATAGCTTAGATGCTGCAGTTGCAATTAAGCATGGCCAGGATTGGGCCTTTTTCACCGCGGTTTGGGCCGTTGGGGGTTGGGTCGGGGTTTTCCCGCGGCCCCAACCCTCGTCCTAACCTCACCGCAAACATGCGTCTCCCGACGTGGGTTTGCGACGCGGGCGCTGGGCGTGGTCGCAGCAAAAGTGGGGCGTGGTTTTGGCGCAGCTTGCGGCGAGGGTTTGCCCCCATGTAGTAGGCATGGGGAAAACCACGCCGCCACCGGACCCAGCCAGCCCCAAAAAACCCGGCGGGGTGAATATTAACGCTTTTTCCCATAGAAACCGGGGGTTGGAACCCGGGGGCCTAACCACGGCCAAATATCGTGTAAAACCCCTAAGTCTTCGTGATCCCATTTGAGGGTTTGTTTTTTTCATCTGTAGTAAATAGTTAGCACCTGTCACATATGAAACAAACTCAAATTCCAACCCTGCTCTACACTTTTCCCAATTTTACACGGCAAGAAGGGACTAAACAACAGGTTTGTGGTCCATTAGGGGGAGTTCACACAATGCATTGCGGTGTGCACAGGTACGTGTCACAAACTGCGTTAGTTGGGCTGTTTTAATTACATGCTTTCAAGCAGGTGACTTCAACATGATTATGAGGAAATTTGCAAGGCCCCCCTAAACCTTTTATTTAAGCTGCATATATGCCTAAAATACTCTGTACTCTGAATTGGGATACAGGAAATCAGCCTGTGCGAGGGCAGGGTGCTGTATGAGAATTGGATTGAGAGGTCTCTGTCTGGGCTAAATCTCTGCTGTCTTGTCAACAAAGAGTCAGTGAGGAAAAGAATGAACACAACCATACTGCTGTGTGGTACCGTGAAGATCACTGTCTGTGTAGGAAGAACTCCGAAGGATTTATCTTCTGCTTCGTCTGGAAAGTAAAACGCTGTTTCCCTTCTGGATTCAACATAAACACAAGTAATCCTTGTTATTGGACTATTTATATTCTGCTCTGGTCTCTGTCGATTCTGAAGAAAACACTTTTTAAACATTTTAAGATACAATGTTCCCTAAAAGTGACAAACAGACATTTTTTTAATTTTCTTTTCCTTACTAATATGGATTTTTGAGTGTTGTCTGGAAAAAAAAATGTTTAAATACATGAAATTACTATAAAACCACAAAGAGCAACAGAAGCAAGACACATACAAAAATAACTGCATACCCAAATTTTTTTTTTTTACATGTTACAAAAGGGCAAAGCAAATCCCAACCATAAAAAACACTTACTGTACAAATGTACAAAAAAAGTACAGTAACAATCACAGTTGCTGTCCTTGTTATGAAAAGAGCAACACTTGCTGTAAGTCCAGCCCTGCTATAAAAAGCCAAAAACAAACAACACTATCAATAAAGAACATTTGGATTATCTAAAACAAAACATATAGATAAGTAAGTAGAAATTTGCGTGATAAACAACCTAAAACATGATAAGGGCAAACCTGATATAGAGAGAGCCAAGCTGGGCTGCGCAGAAAGGGAAGTTTAAGGGCAAACACCATACTCAACGCGTATCGCTGCTTGTGCAGCTTCGTCCCTTTGTATCATGTAATAAAAAGTATTTAGGTGTACAATTATTTTTGTATGCCTTTTTTTGGGTCTAGTTATCATTGGAAGTTTATAGTGGCATTTATTTCCATATATTAAAAAAAAACACAAAAATATACCTGTAAAAAATTTTTTTTCTTTTTTATATTTTTCCCTCAAATTTTTTAGCCACTTGATTTGAAACTGCTGTCACAAACATCATGTAGCCGGCAAATGGAAAATGGATAATTTTGTCAATGTGAGGGCTGGGTCTGTATACATATGGTAGCACAGACATGGATGAGCTCAAAGCCAGTATACTGTACCAGAGGAGATTATAAAGGAATATCTAAGGTAAATACTAAACAATGACTTTTGTTTTGTGTATGATACTTCAAAGAGCTACCCTTAATATTACCTAATCCACAGGACTGGCATTCAGCAATGGTGATGACAAGATGTAGACACTGGTCAAAAACTCCATTGTGATAATAGGTTTATAAGAAGCTAGTCGTGTCAAACAAAATGGATCAGCTTCCATTCCCCTCTCAGGGAGAGTCTGCCCCCGGTACAGTCTTTTTGAGCTCTCCTCTCAGACATTTATCAGAGCATTCATGAAACATTTTGCTGGATGATAGCTGTAATACTGCAGGATCCTCTGTTTCTCTTGGCTGCCCTGATATCTATAGCCAGTGCCAAGAAAACAGGAAGTGACAGCCAAGACAATGTTGGGTCCCTGGAGTGGTGAGTAAGCATTGATATAAACATTTAATCTTTTGACTGCCCTAGTTCTCCAAGGATTTAGAAATCAACTCCTACCATTGTCCTCCACCATGGATTAGAACATTGAATCTTCCACTGTCCTTGACCACCAAATATTTGTCCATTCACCCTTCCACCTACAGTACATAGATCATCAGGGATACCAGCATTAACTTCTGATCTGTCTTATGCCATCAGAGATACTGGGACTAATACTTTTTGTGCTCTAGACCACCAGTGGTGCAAAAACAAAATCCTTCACTGCGTGTGCTTCAGACCACTAAGAAAGCAGATACAAATCCCCTGCTTGACCCAGGAGCACCAGGGAGTATGACAGTAACTCTTTCTTTTGAACAGAGCACTAGGAACATGTTATTATCCCTTCATTGCCCAAGATCCCCTAGATTGCACTAAAGTTGGGGACATTAAAGGAAATCTTTTTGCTTTTTTATCGAAGGAAACCTGTCAGAACTTTTTTGGCCACCAAACTTGCACCAATACTAAACCTTTGTGTTCCGTTAGTTTCCAAAGGTGATTCAGATGCCCATATTCCCTTTTCATGCCATATGCTACTGTGCTGCTTAAAGTTAAAAGATGAAGACACTGCCGATAGAAGTCAGGATATCCATGCAGTAATTCTAGCCAGCCATCCTTGATTGATATTTCTAGCCAAGCACAATGATCAGGCAATTTTTAACAGTCTAGCAAAAATCTTAAAACAGTGTCCCTTCAACCAATTCTCTTCTGTAAACTCCAAGGCTGTTAGACTATGGCCACAAGGCATAGATAAAATACCGTCCGGATTCTGATTAAAGAATCCGATCAGCACTTTATCATTTTTTTAATGGTTTTAGGGACGGTTTCTGGCTGCGGTTTGCAGATTCGGTCGTCCTCCTTAACCATTGAACAGTACATTTTCCACCCTTAACGGGGCATTAGAATGTGCAAGTTCCAAAAAACGTCTGAAAAACCAAACTGAAACACCATGGTGTATGAACGTACTCTTAGTATAAAACTTTTGCTGTTCATTGCCCCACTTGCTAGTCATCATCATATTGCTTCTTTGCTTGTACAACATTACCACAATGAGGTAAAACATCAGGGCCGGCTGGTTACAGAAGGGGCTTTACAAGCTGCTGGATTGTGGATAGTTGGAGCAAAACGATGTGTGAGTAAATTTATTTTCAATTGTGTTACCTGCCGAAAAATGCAAGGTATTTTCCAAAAACAGAAGATGGCCAACCTTCCATCTGACAGGATTAGTACAAATCCTCCTTTTACCAATGTGGGTCTTGATGTATTTGGTTCCTGGGCCATAGTTTCTCGATACACCAGAGGAGGTCAATCCAATAGCAAACGGTGGGCAGTTCTGTTTACTTGTATGTCCACCCGAGCTGTTCACATTGAGGTACTTGAATCTATGGATAGTTCAAGCTTCATAAACGCTCTTAGGCGCTTCATTGCCATCAGAGGACCAGTGAAACACATTCGTTCTGACAGAGGCATGAACTTTGTTGGAGTAGCTAAAGAACTACAAATTCCTACAAACCTGGATACACTCAGTGTCGAAAGATATCTAAGTGAGCAAGGTTGTGCTTGGACTTTCAATCTACCGCACTCTTCTCATATCGGTGGAGCTTGGGAGAGAATGATAGGGATAGCACGAAAAATCCTGGACTCTATCCTATTGCAAGTTGGTACAGCAAGACTCACTCATGAGTGCTTAACTACCTTTCTAGCAGAGGTTTCAGCCTTCATTAAAGCCAGACCTTTAATCCCAATTTCAAGTGATCCAGAAGATCCAGCGATCCTTACTCCTGCTATGCTGCTTACTCAGAAGATTGGCATTTTTAATGCTCCTGCAGGAGAATTCACATCTAAAGATCTTTACAAACGTCAATGGAGACAGGTTCAAAGCCTCGCTAATACCTTTTGGGAAAAGTGGAGGAAACAGTACATCTCCACACTACAACCAAGGAATAAGTGGCAAACCACCAAACATAATCTCAAAATTGGTGATGTAATTCTTATGAAAGACTGTCAATCACATAGAAATGAATGGCCTCTAGGACTTATCACCAAAACACTCCCAAGCGAAGACGGAAGCATACGCAAAGTAGCGGTCAAGGTGCATAGGCAGAATGAGACTAAACTGTTCCTCAGACCAGTTACTGAACTCATATTACTGTTTTCTTCTGAGGACTCTGTTAGTGGCATCCATTGACTGCTCATAAACATATATTAATGTTTGTACTTATAATTCAATATGGTAATTCAATATGGTTTACATGCATTAGTTAAATAATTAATGCCTTTGGTGCCACCTTGTGGCCTTTGTTTGTAAGGTTTCACAAATGTTATTGTTACCTGTTTAAGAGGAAGTTCTTTGCATTTTGGGTAGAAGAAACTCTTTTTCACCTCATGTCTGCACAGAGAGGACATCAGCCATCTCAGCTCTGCTCTTGTTGAAGCATAGTTGGTAAGCTGTTCGGGTGTGAAAATGTCTAGCTATATCTAGCTTCATAAGCACTGCTAGTACAGTTTAGAACTTGTTGTATGTAGTTTTGACAGATTAGACTGTGCCTTTATTCAGATTGACCTGGGCATGTTGTCCACCATGTAAAGTTTACTGTATTCTACCTTGTACACTGTTTTTATGATTGTTACAAACAGCCTATGTGTATTCTAATGAACATTTTTGTTTGTCCATCAGTTTAACCCAAATCCTACATCCTGTTAATAAAACTACAGACTTCAAACACGGTCGTAATTATTGACAAGTAGGAAGGCGTTTAGCTGCCTGTCGAGCTCCACATAGACCCCGGGGGTACGTCAAGTGGGGGCAGGACAGATGGTGTTTAGGTTTTTTAAAATTTTTACTACATTAAATTTGAAATTTACTTTTGCTGCTCTCCCCCTTTATTCTACATACAACAAGAGCCAGCACAGCACTGGTATTCCTGGGACCTGTGGTCCACCAAGCAAGACTACTACCATTGTTGCTATTCACTGACATGCTATTCTAATGACTTTTCTTTTATTTCCAGCCTATCTATAGCCCCTACAAATGTTTGGCACATTACTAATGCGCCAAAGTTTCATTATGCGTTAAACACACACGCAGCGCGATGAACTTTAGAAACCATTTTTAATTGCACAAAATACACTTTCATACATTCAGGCGCATTATACACTGAATAGAATGAATGCAATAATTCACTTTGAAGCGCTTTCTTTCATATGTCTCTCAAAGTTCGGCGCATTACACTCTATGCCCATACAAAGTTTACCGCATTACATAGAGCTTAGTGCGCCAAACTTTGGGCATGTAATGTGCCGAACTTTGAAAGAAGTTTGGCGCATTAAGCTGTATGTAATGCGCCAAAAATCTTCATACTGTCGTATTCTGCACTCTTCTATATCTATTGAGAACTGGGTTGTCGGCGCCAAGTATAAAAAATACGCATTCGAATTCAAAAATGCACCGTATGAAAGCACCCTTAGAGATAATATTATCCACTGCTATTTTTCTTCTTTTTTCCATCCACTATGTATTTGATTAATTCAGTTGATAGCCAGTAACAGTAACAGCCAGTATTACTTACCCTTCTGGCTCCATCACACTATGCCCTGGCATTGGATGGCATCAAGATGAGGTGCAGCGTGGCATTTAAAAGGGCATATATATGAACTAGTTTAGTAACTGATTTTTTTTTCGTGTCTAGACTTAGATCCATATTATTCATCTCTAGTGTCTTTATGTGGCTGTAAAGATTTTTTTTCTTTGTTTTTCATTTCACACATTATAAATATCTCATCCCATCATTTACACATAGCTACCTACATTTAAACACCTTCCCACTGCATTCTGACCTCATTTAAGAGCATTGTCCATAAAATAAAACACTATCTTTACTGAGCTGTCATAAGTACAGGCGAATTCCCTCGATTTTTTGTCAGTCTACAGTCCTACTAGTGTGGGACTTTGGACTATGTACTTATCTGCTGTATATATGTATAGATAAAATTAATTTCACCCAAAATTCAACCATATTGGTTATATGTAAGTTAATTAGAAATGTGATTTATATCCATATTTATTATTGTCACGATTGTTCCCGTTATGGCTTCTGCAACATCCTCTCTCCGTATAGGGAGCGGTAGAAGATGTGCTGTTGATCATTATTTTCGTACTTTTTGTATGATGTCCGGCACCAGTCTGAACACGATTTTATCTTTCTCTGGCTGGATTGTGATTCAAAGGTTTCCTGCAACACCCGTCGGCTGCTGCTTGTTCAGTGCTGAGCGGCAGGTGACTGCTGTCTGCACTATTCAGGCTGTGTTCTGCAAGTCAGGGAGCTGGACCAATGACACTGTAGACTAGATCCCTGACTTCCTATTTAACTCCTTAACGTCTTTTGACAGTGGGTGTTGCAGGTCGTTAATCTGCAGTGACATCTATTTGTCTATTTGGTTACAATTTCTAGTGCTTCTCCTTTAACTCTCCTTTCTGCCTGACATTTCTGTACTGCATTACTCGTTCTGGTTTTTGACCCGGTTTGTCTAACTCCCCGTTTTTTGTATTGTCTGTCTTGTCTGCCCTGTGGGTTCACTTAGTCAGGGTAGAGATCGCTGTACAGTTACCGCCGACTACCTAGGGTCAGGCAGGTAAATTGTCAGAGACAGATCTAGGGGGCCTAGCATCAGGGCTCACAGTCTGTTTTCTCTGTTCTGGTTATCTTCTCCAGGGCCCCTAACAATTATACTGACCCTTTAACATTTGGTTATGTATGGTTGGTAATTTCTGCAAAATCTCCGTAATATAAATAACTCTTTTATTTCTGTATTTTTTTATTCACTATTAGAGTTTTTTATTATCTTTCATTTAACGAGGCTATTGGTTCATTTGTATATTTAAATGTACTTCACAATTATCTCCATAGATTCTTGGTAATGCTTAGTCAGCTAATATGATGCCATGTTTTTTCTTTGTGAAATATTCATAATTGCATTGAAATACACAGCCTATATTGGCTAAAATGGTGTTTTAAAAGGTTAGAGAAAAGAGTCATCATTCTTGTCCATGGTTGTGTTTTCTATTGCAGCTCAGTCACAAGTCAACTGAAGCGCTCTCTGTACTCTGGTTGACAAGCTCCTCTCTAGCTTTAATAGGCTGTACCAAAGCTGAACTATATAAACACATAAAAAAGGAAAGTTTTTCTCAGAGCAGTGATGTAACTGAGAAAAATCTAAAAATGAGAGTTTTTCTCCATTAGGTCTTCTTGTTAAGTTATGACATATATCTCTATAAACACATGCACATTGTACTATAGATGTATTATATAACATCAAGAGCTGAAGGTTCACAGATAAATCCCAAGAAGCCCATAACACAAAAGAGAAAGCAAAAGTCTCTTCATGGAGACACATTGCTGAAACCACATTTCTGGGATTTCATGCAATGGAATGCTCCTGAACATTTATACTTGATGCTACAACGTTAGTCTGTCATCATATGGGTTTCCTATCATCCAAAGTACTGTTCTTCATGGTCCTTATCACCTGGTGAAGTGAGTCACCCTGTACATCACTTACATCACCAAAAAAATCTGAAAGTCAGATCAAATGAAGAAATACAATTAAATGCACATGTTACAAATAAGAGTGCAAAAAGAAGTGAGAATATTCTTCACAGTAGTTAGAGGCCTTATATATAGAATTTTACATATAAAATTCTTTACAACAATGCAAAACGACAACCCCACATATGTCTCAATGTTGTCCATTGACTCTTGGAAACGGTCATCTTCCGTGAGTACATGGACGTACAGGCTAGCAAACATACCTGCTTTTAGCTTCTCCATGCTCAGTTTCCTGAAACTAATTTTCTTGTGCAGTGGTAGCAATGTAATCTTTTCAGGGTTTCTCTCAGAAGCCAGTGTCAAACTTTAGCTATGATGTCCCTTTTTGGGGTTTTTTTTAAATTTAAACCAAAATTTTTTTAAAAAAAAAATTTTTTAATTTAAAAGGAAAAAAAAAAGGGGTTTTTTAAAAAAATTTTTTTTTTTTTGGGCCCTTTTTCTTTTTTTCCCCCAAAAAAAAAAATTTTTGGGAAGGGAAAAACCCCCCAAAAACCCCTAACCCCAAAAAAAAAAAAAAAAAGGTTTTTGGAAAAAAGGGGGAAAAAAAAAAAATTTTGCCCTTTTCTTTTTTAAATTTTGCCAAAACCCCCAAAAAAAAAATTTCGGTTTTTAAAAATTTTTTAAAAGGGGGAAAAAACCCAAAACCCAAAAAAAAAAAACAAAAAAAATCCGGAAAAAAAAAAAATTTTTGGGAAAAAAAATTGGAAAAAGGGTTTTTTCTTTTTTAAAAAAAATTTTTTTAAAAGGGTTTCCTAAAAATTTTAAAAGGAAAGGCCCAAAAACCCCCTTTTTTTTTTTTCCCCCCCTTAAAAAAAATTTAAAATTTAAAAAAAAATTTTCAAATTAAAGGGTTTTTTTAAAAAAAAAAATTTTTTTAAAAATTTTTTTTAAAATTTGGGGGGGGAAATTTTTTTTTAAATTTAAAAAAAATTTTTTTAAAAAAAAAAAAAAAAAAAATTTAAATTTTAAAATTTAAAAAAGGAAAAATGGAAAGGGGGTTTAAAAAAAAAAAAACCCGGGTTTTTTTTTAAAATTTTTTCCCTTTTCCCCCCAAAAAAAAAAAATTTTTTTTAAAAAAAAAAAAATTTTTTTTTTAAAAAAACCCCCCCCCCCAAAAAAAAAGGGGTTTTTTTTTTAAAAACCCTTTTTTGGGGCCCCAAAAAAAAAGGGGCCCCAACCCTCAAAAAAAAAAATAAAAAAAAAATTTTTTAAAAAAAAAAAAAACCAAAAAAAAAACCCCCCCCTTAAAAAAAAAAAATTTTTTTTTAAATTTTAAAAAAACCAAAAATTTTTTTTTTCCCCCAAAATTTTTTTCCCCCCCCTTTTTTTTTCCTTTAAAACAATTTTTTTTTTTTTTCCCCCTTTTTTTCCCCCCGGGCCCAAAAAAAAGGGGGGCCCCCCTTTTTTTAAATTTTTTTTTAAAAAAAAAAAAAAAAAAAATTTTTTTCCCCCCCCCACTAGGGGAAAAACCCTTTTTGTTTAAAACCTTAATTTTTTTAAAAAAAACCCCAAAAAACCCCCTTTTTTTTAAAAAAAAAAAAAAAAAAACAAACCCCGCCCAAAAAAAAAAACCTTAAAAAAAAAAAAAATTTTTTTCCCCCCCCAAAAAAAAAAATTTAAAAAAAAACCTTCCCCAAAATAAATTTTTCCAATTTCCGGTTTTGGGGGAAAAAAAAAGAAAAAAATTTTTTTTTTTTTTTAAAAAACCCCCCAAAAAAAAATTTTTTTGGGGAAAATTTTTAAAAAAACCAAAAAAATTTTTTTAAATTTTTTTTTTTTAATTTTTTTTTAAAACCAAAAAAATTCCCCTTTTCCCCTTTTTTTTTTTTTTAAAAACCCCAAAAAAAAAAAATTAAAAAAAAGGGGGTTTTTTAAAATTTAAAATTTTTTCCCCCCAAAAACCCCCAAAAACCCCCCAAATTTTTTTTCCCCCCCCTTTTTTTTTTTTGGAATTTTGGGGGGGGGGGGGCCCCCGTTAAAAAACCCAAAAAGAAAAAAAGGGGGGGGGCCGTGGGTAAGGGTTTTTTTTGGGGGGGGGCCCCCTTTTCCCAAAAAAAATTTTTTTAAACCTTTTCCCCCATTTTTATTTTTTCCCCAAAAATCTAATTTTTAGAAGGGAACAAAAAAAATTTTTTTAAAAACCGGGAAAAACCTTTTTTTAAAAATTTTCCCGGGGGAAAAGGGTTTTTTTAAAAAAAAAATTTTTTTTTGGGGGGGGGGGAAAAAGGGGCCCCCCCCCCATTTTCTTTTTTTAAAATTTTTTTTTTTTTAAAAATTTTTTAAATTAAAAAATTTAAAAAAGTTTTTTTTTTTTAAAGGGGCTGGTTTTTTAAAGGGGAAAAAAAAAAACCCCTTTTTTTTTTAAAAAACCAAGGGTTTATGGCGGAAACCCTTTGGGAAAATTTTTTTTTTTTCCTTGGAAAAAGGGGGAAAAAATTTTTAAAAAGGTTTTTTTTTAAAAAATTTTTTTATTTTTTTTCAAAACCCCCAAAAAAAAAAAAAAAAAAAAATTTAAAATTTTAATAAGGGTTTTTAAAAAATTCCCCCCAAAAAAATCCTTTTAAAAAAACCCCAAAATTTTTTGGAAAAAAATTTAAAAAAAAAAGGGGGAAAAAATTTTAAAAAAAAAAAAAAAAGGTTTTGGGGGTTTTTTGGGAATTTTAAAAATTTTTTAAAAAAGTTTTTTTTTTAAAAAAGGGAAAAAGGGGTTTTTTTTAATAAAAAAGGGGAAAAAAAACTTTTTTTTTTCCCCCCCCCAAAAAAAAAAAGGGGGGCCCCATTTCCCCCCAAAAAGTTTTTTTAAAAAAACCCCAAAAAAATGGGGCCCCAAAAAAAAAAGGGGGAAAAGGTTTTTCCCCAAACCCCGGTTTTGGGGGGGTAATTTTTTTTTGGGGGGGCCTTTTTTTGGGGGGGGGTTTTTTTTGGGGGGAAAACCCCTTTAATTTTCCCCTTTAAAAAAAAATTAAAAGTTTTTTTTAAAAAAAAAAAAAAATTTTTTTTTTTTTTTCCCCCCCCCTTAAAAAAAAAATTTTTTTAAGGCCCAAAAAACCCCCCAAAAAAAGGGGGTTTTTTTGGGGAAAAAAAAAGGGGGATTAAAAGGGGGGGAAAAAAGGGGGGGGGGCCCCCGGGGGGGGGGGAAAAAAAAAAAAAAAAAATTCCTTTTCCCCCCC
>JAODAL010007064.1:50000-128292 GCA_025379985.1 Phyllomedusa bahiana
GCCCGAGCCCCGGATGTTTTAGGACTCTAGCAACCCCCCTGCGCTTAGGGCAACATGTATGTCCGAAAATTGGTGGTGCCGTGGCAGTTTTTAGATGCAATAAATCAGTGTAAAGTCTGATCCTCTCAAAAATCTGGCATCAGTTATACCTTGCAAAGTAAACTTAGGGCCTCATGTATGAAAACTCTTTAGGCCTAAAACTTTTTTTGTTGCCCACAGGAACAATTCAGAGCTCCCATTTATTTTTTTCAGAGCACTATATGAAATGAAAGGAGAGGCTATGATTGATTGCCATGGGTAACAAAGAAAGTCTTATACCTAGACAGTTTTCATACATGAGGCACTTAATGTGCCTAAAAAGGCACATTGAGCAAATCGCGGCGCATAGCATATCATTAGTAGTGTATGTAATGCGCCTATCAAGGCACATTACGTAGAAGAGGCGCATAAAGTATCATTACTAGTGTATGCAATGTGCCGCGATAGGCGCATTGCGTTATGGAGGCGCACAGTGTATCATTGCTACTATATTTTATGCCCCTTTTTACGTGCATTACAATGTGTCATACCCGGCATATATTGCGCCTAGTTTTGGTGTACGACAGTTCATTTACATCAAGAATATGGCGTCAAAAGTGTTTTTGCTGCAAAATAGACCAAATAACCGGCACTTGCGTATTGGGACATGTAAGTGGAGTTGTGTGGCATTAATCATCCAGTTCCGCAGGACATTGATTACAATGAAGCGCTCATCAGTGTGTGATGTAGCCAAAGGACGTTCACTTCTTTGACTTTCTGTGACTCTTACAGTCTCTCTGTATCTCTGTTTCATCCTGTTGATAACACTCTGTGACATTCTACGCTCAAGGGCCACTTCCGTTTGAGAGCATCCGGCTTGACGCCTTGCAACGGTGAGGTACTGTTGCTCAATTGTAAGGTGTTGTCTTGGTTTCATGATGTCAAAATGTGAACAGCATGATGAGGACGACTGTTTAAATCCCAATTCAAATTGATCCTCTAATGATTCAGGGATCAAACACCTATTGGGAATTTTGTCATTAAACTCTTCTTAGAGAATAGCAAGTTTTGCAAAAAGTACTGGAACACTGAACAGTTGGACATGTGCATTCTAAAGTTAAGAGCTGTTCTCATTTAGTTAATTTTAAAATAATTAAAGAAATTATATGTTCATCCTGAAATTTCATCCAAAGGCAAATACAGGCAGTCCCCGGGTTACAAACGGGATAGGGACTGTAGGTTTGTTCTTAAGTTGAAATTGTATGTAAGTTGGAACAGGTATATTTATTAAATGTAATTCCAGCAAAAAAAAATTTTTTTAGTTTTGGATAGTTCAGGGAACAGTTTTTACATTTGTTTTGCTGTCTGTACCCTTTTTTAGAAGATTTCACCTAACGTTCTGTATCTCATGTGCAGCTGTGGCATGCTGCCTGCTGGTTATTTGGGGGCGTGTCTCAAAGTTGAATGTCTTCCAAGTCCCTTAAGTCTCCTTTTGTAACTAGGGGATGTATGTAATTCGTGGACTGCCTGTATCCCAAACTTTTTGTGAGTAGTACATATGGAAATGGAAAGTTAAAGGGGTTATCTCACTACATCGATTCATCTTACCTCAGTCCTGTTTTCTCTGTTTTATTTTTTACTTCAGGGGTGTGTTTACTGGCTTTACTGACTACTACTGGCCTGCAGTGGAGAGCTCTTGAGGACACCAGGTTTATAGTTATAGTGACCAGTGCTGGCAGCCTATTAGGAGAGACTGAACAGGTCTGTAGCTATAGCAACCAAAGAAGCTAATGCAGTCCATACAAGAGGCGATATCTAGGAATAGGTAGGACACTGTTAATAGTCACATTTTACAAAGTGATTTGTTTTTGCAAGATCTTTAACATAAAAAGCAATCCTTGTAGTGAGACAACCTCTTTAAAGGAAAATACAAATATGAAGGACATTACAGCCATTATAGTTATTCAATTATAGCAATGCAATAAAAAATAATACATTCAGCATAGTGTTATTAAAACAATTAATGGGGAAATGTGTAACTTGATAAAGATGCTCCCAATGGAGTAAACCACAGAGTTAAGGACTGTTAGTAGCTAGTAGTGGTGATTTTCACTTACTTCAGGTAAGGTTATGTTCTCCCCTGGCATTAGGGGGGAATTACATAAATTGTCTGAGGATATGGCTGCTTACTGAATGGTAAATGATCTACTTGTTATCTTCCTAATGTTCTAGTTACACCTCTAGAAGAGAAATCAGCAGACTGGCTAAAAGAAATTGCTTTTACTGATGAAATAATTTATCTGGAGACTTGTGTGAGATGATAAGTAAAGACTTCTTATATTTTCACAGAAAGATGAAAAATAAACCTAGTATAGTTAGGGCTCAGCCAGAATGGATATAGGCTTATTCACTTGATTGATTGAGCATACTCATAATTAGCAAATAAATTAAATTAGCTCGCTACAGTGAAACTTAATTAAACGTTTTTGCTTCCTCTAAAACTGTAATCACTTGACAAGTTCAAGTCTGTTTATTTTTACTATTAACACAATCATATTACAGAATATTAGAGGCAAAGGAAGTGAATGGACTCAATGTCAAGGACTGTATTACAAAACGTTTGGCATCTGGTTCCTCCCTGGCTTTCAAGTTGCAGAGTCCATGAGTTATGATTTGTGCTTGTGTCAAAATGACAACACATCTGGCATTAAAGCGGATTAATAATAGCAGATCATTAGAAGTACTGGGCCCTTTATCATTCCATTAAATTTCATCTTTCATTTTCAAAAAAATAAATATAAAATGTTAGTAGTTATGCAGAATAGTGGTCCCACAATATCAAAAGGATTGATTTATACAAGTGGTTGGTATGAGGAATAATAGCCCTATGACAGCAGTGAGCCGCCATACCAAGAGCATGTGTCTGGATAATGTAACGGGTGCTCCCGTGATCCGGTACCCGTATAGAGATTAGCGAAAAGACCTGCATGTTGGGCCGTGGGCGCACACACAACTCCGTCTCGTACTCACCTCTCCTCAATCCTGCCGGCTGCCTCCCGCTTCCCTGCTAGGGCGCACATGCGGCAGTTCAGTTAAATTTAAAGGGCCAGGGCACCAGGTCGATAACCCTATTTAAGTCCTGCCACTTCCATAGTTCCTTGCTGGATCAATAGTGCCTTGTGCCTTGCAAGAAAACATTCCTAAAGTTGTTTCCAGTTATTCCATGTACCATACCTGTTGCCTCCATCCCTTGACCACGAACGTTTGCCACCTGTCCTGATCTTCTTGCCTGCCCCCGACTACGAGCCTGCCTTATGATATTGCGCCGGGGTAGCGACCTGGTAGTCTCCCACCGCAGCAAGTTCATCCTGCTTTTCGGCGGGCTCTGGTGAATTCAAGGACCTACTTAAACTCTGCTCCCTGGTGTGGCTTATAGCACTGCATGCAGAAGCAGATTTTCAGTATTTTTAGATATGGATACATGTAAGAAAAACTAAAAAACATCATATGAGATTGTAATTTCAACATACTGTATGTAAAAGTCTCACAAGCCAAGGAGACACCTAGTGGTTGTCTCCTTTATAATGTCTTTATAATGTAGTGGCTTTTTAAGTAAATAATAATCATGCAATTTTCTAATGGACATATATTAAAAATTCTGCACCTCTACCTTGCTTATACCTATGCAGTAGGCCCCTGTCTAGCAAAAAAAAAGGTATGGTCCACAGTTTTGTCCTTAGTAATGGCTGCCATAGAGTATTTGTATGGATTAAACAGTCATTTAACAACCACACAGTCTATGTGACCCTTGGTATCCAGGTAACAGAAGATTATTGAGGAGCAGAACTTCTCCAGTATTACTACCTTCAGCAGTGTCTTATCATGTGACCAACACGCAGGTCATGTGACCCCTGGTATCCAGGTAACAGTAGTGTATGGAGGAGCAGAACTTCTTCAGAAGCATCTTATCAAATCTGTCAGTGTTGGTGGAGAAACCGCTCACACCTGTTTCTCTCACATTATCTGTCTGCTTTTTTCACTTTTTTTACAGTTAGCTTTATTAACAACCTGACTTCTCCTAAAGAGACATCTAAGAAAATCCACACTGTAAGAAAGTTGTTGACTTACCATATTAATAATAATCTACCACTGCTCCTATTTATTTACCCCAAAGATGTCATGTAATCCTGTTTCTAACTAAATGCCAGGAGGTCACATGACTGACACCATGTTAGTTCATGAGAACCAGCACTATGGACAGAAATGTGGGACATACCACGTTATTTCTAGATAAGGACATCCTGCATGAGAATCAAAATTTGTAATACATGGAAATGAGAAAATTGCATGATTTCCTATGAAACGCATAATAAGTAAAAACAATAAAAAGTGGACAACCCCTTTAAAGGGAATCTCTCGCCAATTAAGACCCTGATTAATATTCTTTTCTTTTTAGCCATTTTTATTATCTGAGTGTAGATTTCTCAGTTCGGTTGTCTATATATGATTGTGGGAGCAGTATTCTTGCACATAAGTGCCTGTGAACTGGATCAGTCCCACTGATTTCTATATGAGAGTTTTCCAGGCATGCTCTGTGAAATGGGAAGAAGTCTGTGTGCAGGGAGGGTTAGAGGGCGAACTGTGACTATCTCCTATTGTGACTGCTAGATCCTGTGTTATCTATACACATTGGTGTCACCTTTCAGTGTAATCCTGTTTTTACTGATAATGAACAGACTACTGAAAATCTTTCTTCACAGAACAGGAAGTGTCAAACTACTATTAGGCCAAGTGGCCAAAGTGAAAACTTCAGGACTTAAGATTTTTTAAAACATATTGAAAATGATATGAAAAATTAAAAAATAACCTCAAATTCTTTAACATAAAAAAGTGAGTTAAACAATAAATAATTTTTTTATGACAAATTCCCTTTAAATTATTAAGTTATTTCTGCCACCTTTAAGAGTAACTCATTGCATATGAATTATTACTGACTTATATAAGTGCTCTCTAAATATAGATTGATCATTCTGGATGGCAGCCAAAAGTGTATAATTTACCTCAAAGGTCAAATAAATAGAAACATTTTGTACAGTGTAATAAAACAATAGATATCTGGCCTCAAACAAAAAATACTGGAATATGTTTAGAAAAATAAACTTACTGCACTCAGATTTACTAGGAATATAATGGTGTTATGCCTCAAACCACCCTAGAGATATTAGATATTAAATTATAACCGCTCTAGACCTCTATGATAATTAAAATAATCATAAACCACTTCATCATCATTGACCACAAGATAGACTGGGTATTAACTGCAAAATCATTTGATATAGTCTACAGCTATCACTAACCCTTAAATCACTTTATTTCATAATGTGTCATGTAATACATGTAGGAAGTTGATGAAGTATAATAGAAAAAGATGTTTTTTCTGTTGTCCCCACCACAGCAGAAGTAAACTTGGTACCCCCTTTTTAAAAATCCTGCATTTAACTCTGCCAAAATCTCATTTAAAGGAGTTGTCTCCCTTCAGAGTTTCAGAGAATGCATGAATGAAATACTCTGTCACTTCCTGGTTCAGACTGACTCATTTGCATACAGCTCCCTGCTTGTACAGCTCCTTGCTTTGCTGTGCTTTCAGATGCTAATTAGATCAGATTAGCTTCTCAAACTACTAACAGGACTTCTTATCTGATCCCTAAAACAATAGCCCTAATTACAGTTCTGTTTATTTTACATAAATCAAGCTTTTTACTGCTGAGCAGCACAGGACACTGCCATGACCTGTGTGATGACCTCACTCACTGTTATCTCATTGAACAAACAGCAGGGGGAGAATTGTTTACAGGTCTGTTACTGAGGGAACTGAAATAGCCAGGGAGGTCAAAAATTCACTTGTATCTCCTTAGGGAAAAACAGAGGAACAAAGCAATATATTTGGAAAATCTTTATTTTGTGTTCCCTACAATTTGAAAGCTATTCTTTGTAGCGAGACAACCCCTTTAAGGATAGTGGGAGCAGCTGGATCTATCATCTGGAGATGGATTAGGTCAACTGGGCGAAGAATAAGAAAAAATTAAGATAATACACTGCTCTATCCTTCTAATTAATTAAAACAAGCAATTAAATTTAAATATTATTCCTATTTTACAAAGGAATTATCACTAGGATATGCCTTAATTTTATGATTGGTAGGGATCCAACCTTTAGTACTCTCACTGCTCCTGAGAACGAGATGACCACAGTGATAATATTGTGCATCCTTCCCCAAACCCAAAAAAATTAACCCTAACCCTATGTTGACCATAGCATTAGGGTTAGGATTTTTTTGAGGGTTATAAGGGGGTTAAATTTTTTCAGTTTCACTCTGGATCTTGCTTCGTGCCATGCCTTGCTCCGACTGTGGTGTCACTCCTGATGCAACATGCAACATCACTTCTGGTTTCCCTAGGTTACCCCTATATTAAGGGAATTGGAAATGATATTGGCTGTGACACCTGACATCCAATGATTATTGCAGAATTTTGTTAAATTTTTTTTACATCACATTTCACACTTAATAACTTGTTAGATTAATTCTACAGGTTATTACGGTCGTGTGGATACCTAGTATGCGTAAGGTTTTTTTGTGTGTGTGTAATGTATGCACAATTATTTTTCATTAAATATTTATTTTTATTTTATTATTTATTTATTTTTTTCTACACTTTTTTATGTTTTTTACTTCTTTTTAAAGTCCTTGAAGGGATAACTGTGTTACATTTTTCTTACACTTAGTAATGTATTAGCATATTCATATATGCTTATACAGTACAATCTGTGTCAGTTTGACACAGGCAGCGATCAAGGCAGCACACAGTCTGCCCTGATCGCTGGCTTGTTACCCAAACAGCCATGGGACCGCTTTAGGTCCCCAAGGCTAACTGTGGAGCCATTCTCTAGGCTTTGCCGGGTCACTGAGTGTCCTGATCACCCAACAGAGCACGGGAAAGAGCTTTGATTATGCTGCGGTCACTGACCGCGGCAAACAAATGGTTCAGCGCCAGGGAGAAGAGGCTTGCAGGAGATGTACTGGGAACAGGGCTGTGTAGTACAGCTCTGTTCTCACTGCTGCTGTGGAGCTGGGCGCCATAAACCCCGTCGTCTGCAGCGACGTCAAAAGACATTGCTGCAGACGAGTGACCTGAAATACCTATCAAAAGAAGGCTGGCGGTCGTTAAGAGGTTGAAGGGGCAGTAACACAGTAGTAATGAAAAGTAATCCAGAAAAATAAGTGAGGTCAGATGGTTGCACTGCAAATCACGCCATAACAGGAGCGACACTGAAAGGTAATTTAACCCCAGTGCACCCCCAAAAAAGCGTAACTCTAATTTAGGATTAGTGTGTTAATTACTGTGAGGAAATGGGCAGGGCCTGATGATATTATCATAAGGTCTGTTTGTAGCGGTCATAAGAATTGTATGTATGTAGAGTATTATGTGTATTCTGTATTACCATAAAACATTTCGTATATTGTTATTCAACCATTTCTGTAGCTCAAGACCTCCACCGCCCTTTGCAAATGGAATTTGTAGCCTGTGACCCTGGAACATCACACAAGTCCTTTAGACAATTCTATTACCCAGATTGTTTGTATAATAATAAGTATCATCAATACTTGATAGAAGACCAAAACCGTATAAGTCCAGACATGCCTTATGTCATTTCCACTGCCATAAAAGACTAGCCACAAAAAGTTCATAGTTCAGTGAGCTGTCAACCCTGAGGCACAGCCCGTGAATGCCATCTAGTGGGGATAGTAAGCAACAACCCTCATTAAGCATCAAGGGTCCACCCACCTGATTATATCTTCAGCCAGTGATTGCGGCCTAATTATCCTAATTAGCTGATGGGTGGTGTGGAAAGCTGAGGTGGTGAGTTGGGTCTATAAAACACATTGCCAGTCTCACATCTTTGTACATTGTTGGAGTTCTATTCTGGATTGAGCTGTCTTCCATCTTTCTTCCATACACCTGAATTTGAAAGCCGACCATTGTAAGTGTAAAGACTTTCTAAGTTTTCTCCCTTTGATTTAATAACTGTTTGTTAACCTATGTCATATTCATTGTTATTGTATTTTTATTGTAAGCACTGTACCCCTTTTCGTATTAAAATATTAAAAAATTAATACGTTAGTTCTTGTTGCTGCAAAGACCCATTACCTTGAAGAAGTGTTTTTAACCCTGTAGCTGCTGGAGAGCAGTGAGGTACCCCTGTAAGTGTTTTTAAGTATATTTTTGGATCAAAGTCCTTCCTTTTGCTTTGGATTATTGAGGAAGGTGGTGGCAACGGATATATTTTTGGGGTGCTGGAACTGTTTTGGGGTGTGATTTATGCTTGATTTGCCACCTGAGTGAGAGGTGAGTGCAATGTGGAAATAAATCAACTCCATTACAGTGGCCCCCAGTCAAGTGCTGGTGAGTGTGTACATGACAATTACAATCAGAGATAATGTTAAATATAGGGATAGGTTAAACAAAAATTAGCATTTATGATGTTTTCACAAGTTTCAGCTGAATATGGTCTTTTTTCGAGCTATCAGTCATAAAGTAATGGCATAATCTTGCATTATAAGTGAGAATAACTCTTTATTGGTATATATTAAGCTATATTCAAAGCATGTTGTTGATTATTTATGCAATACCTTTTGGAATAACTGTTTTAAGGATCACTACATTTTATCACATCAGGAAACATGAACACATATCTTCTCAAAATATGTAGATTGTAAACATTCCACATTTTTAAAGTATTGTAGGAGGATTACAGGATCATATGACCTTGCTTGTAAAATGTGATAGTCGGGGGCGTGACCGGAAGCCGAGGGATATGGACATCTAGAAGAAGAGCTCTGGGGAAGAAGACCAACAAAATAACTTTTGTCCGCTCAGTTGACACCCCTAAATGGGTAAAAAGAGAGCCCACCTGCCTCTGTAGACACCAGGAAGGGCAGCGTCTCGCCAGACAGCCACGACTGCCTTGGATGCCTTCCTCTCAAGGGCTCAGCTACACTTCTCGCCTTCACCCTCGCCGGCGCCATTGCTACGGGGTTTCCCGGAGTCGCCAGGAGCTCATGCTGCGGCCCTGGACGGGCTGAACAGGAGCGCACCCCTCTCTCCCCGCAGACAGGGAACGAGGGCCTTCACAGCAGCGCAGAATACACCGGGACTGCGGGATCCACAGCGGGACGAGCGGACACAGCAGCAGGTACTCTCTGCAACCCCCTGTGCTCCCCCACATGTGCTGACAGGGACTCCATCACCCCTACCGCCTACACAGCCTCCCTGCTCCTACGCAGCTATGGCGACGTCGGGGTTGGCTCAGCCGTGTTCCTTGGACTCCCCACAACTCAATCTGCCCCCACAACGGGACTCCCCTGCTCCTGTGAGCCCGGACCTAGGTGTGATGAGTGGGGCTGCGGAGTCAGTGGCTCAGGGATCGCCGGCCCGCTCCCGCAACACAGACCCTGGCAGCGGGCTCCTGTCCTGGCAAGGATCCCCTGTGTTTTCTCCTGCCCCAAATAGCCCGGGACTTTCTCATACTCCCCCTTGGGCTGAATTGATCCCACAGCTCCCATCTAGGGAGGAATTGAGAAGTCTCATTCAGGAGGTCAGGGAGGCGTGCAAGGCTGCATGTAACAAGGAAATCTCAGCTCTCCGGCATGATATTAAAATGATGTCCTCCAGGGTTTATACCTTAGAGGATGATCAGGATCAAACCCGCCAATACCTTGCTCAAATTCATCCTGCCATTTCTGCGCAATTATCTACTGTGAAGGACATGGCCCGCCATTTGGAGGACCTTGATAATAGATGCCGCAGGAATAATGTGAGGATCAGGGGTCTCCCAGAACCCCAGGACGCAGAGAACTTGCAGGAAGTTCTGGACTCTCTGTTCTCCCAAGTGTTAGTCCCAGCCTCCCCTCCCACCTTCAAGCTCGACAGGGCACACAGAGCGTTGCATCCTAAAGGCTCCTCTCCCCTTCCCAGGGACATCATTTGTTGTTTCCATGACCACTGGCTAAAAGAAGTCATGATTGAGAAGATTAAAGGGATACGGTCCCTGGACTTTCATGGCTCCACGCTTCAGATCTTCCAAGACCTCTCCTGGCTTACCCTTCAGAAGAGGCGACACCTGAGACCCCGCCTCATGATCCTTCAAGACCAGCATATTCCATACCGATGGAACTTTCCGTTTGCTCTCACGGCTCGTAGGGAGGGCCGCTCAGCTACGCTCAAGTCATACTCAGATCTTATGACCTTCTATGATGTCCTCAAGATTCCACAGCCGAAAATGGACGACTGAGAACTGTCCATTCCTGCCCCTCCCCCCCTCCAGCCTGGCAGTTGGTCCCTCCGCGCAAAGGACGCTCTCCTGGACAACCTCCTGCGGGGCCGAGACCCCGGCGTTCCCCTCCACATTGAGGAGCATGCCTGTTTGTTATATTTCTGGCCTCTAGTGGGCGCATGAGACTTCTGTGGTTAAGGCCTAGCGCAATTCTAATACTATTTAGGTCACTCCGCCAACATAACGTTGTGTTTTGGTCTGTTCTTCTAGGATTTCATTTAGGTTGCGGTTGTCTTTCCCTACTTCCCCTGTTTCTGGGAGGTCAGGCAACTGGTTAAATTATTTTGTGGAGGGGGGAGCCCTAGGTGGGAGTCTCTCTTTTTTAGGCTCTCGTTTGGGACTCTCTAGGTGAGTTTGTCACATACCTCCACTTCCCCCAGCACCAGAGCCCTACCAGATTTGGAACTAGTTTCCTGAGTCTGTAATCACTCTCTGGTTATATTAGGGTTTTTCAAGTTCGTGATTTGTTAAGTGTTACCTGTTTAGTTTGTCCTAGTCCCCCTCCTGTACTTGTGTGTCATCCCCTCTCCTGTAGTTAAGACGGTATTCCTCGTCCTGGGCCACTTCGACATTTGGTGCTACGACCTGATCCGATCAGATTTAGATAAAAGAAGTTAGGAGCTCTCATACCATGGTCCGCTGCATCACTCTCAATGTCAAGGGCTTAAACTCGATCACTAAGCGACAGCTGGCCTTAAGGGAGTGTAAGGCTCTAAGGGCCGATATTGTTATCTTACAGGAGACGCATTATAATGCTGAAGGATCCTTTAATTTTACAAAGCACCTATGCCCACTGGCCTTCAACGCTTTCAGCTCTGCTAAGAAAGCAGGAATGGCTATACTGGTCTCGAAATCATGCCCTCTGCAGGTCCATTCGTCGCTTCTTGATTCTGGTGGTCATTTTGTTATTTTGCAGGCAACACTCTATAACCGACCCCTTACGCTGTGCAATGTATACGTCCCCAATACTGCCCAGATAGGTTTCCTAAAAAAGGTTTGTCTTAAGCTTTCTGGGCTCCCGGCATCCTCTCTGGTCATGGGGGGGGACTTCAACTTGTTTTTTTCAGAGGTCATGGATCATTCCACAATAGGAGGGAAACCTCCTGGGCCTAGCCAGGCTGGGTTATCTGCGGCCTTCAGGAAACTGATTAGGGCCCAGGGCTGGTTTGACTTATGGCGCATCAACCATCCGAGAGATAGGGAGTATATGTTCTTTTCCCATCCGCACAAAACTCACTTTAGACTAGATAACTTTTTTGGTAATATCCCTGCCCTTTGGTCATTATCGGGATCCGAGATTGAGCCAATCTCCTGGTCTGATCACGCCCCAGTCATGGTCGATCTCAACTTTCAATCCTCTCACCCTAGGTCCTGTCACTGGAGATTGAATGAAACACTAATTAAAAACCCGGCCCACAGGGATAAACTTGGAGCTTCCCTGGCTTCTTATTTCGAAACCAACTTGGGGTCAGTATCGTTGGTGGCCATGTTGTGGGAGGCCCATAAGGCGGTCTTCAGAGGCGAATGCATAGCCTTAGGTTCCAGATTGAAGAAGGATTCGGAGGCTAGAAAACATTCCCTACGGAGTCAACTGAAAGTTTTGCAGCAGAGAATGTCCAAGCACCCATCCATCCCTACTTTAAGACGTATAGTGGGAGTTAGAAGAGAGTTGAGGGATTTGGCGGTACAGGCTGTGGAGAGGCTCCTCCTCTATTCTAAGCAGCGGTATTTCGAGTATGGCAATAAAGCCCATACGATGTTGGCACGCCAACTTAAGGAAAGGGCTGTCAACTCCATGCCACAGGCCCTATGTGGAAGGGATGGTACCCTTTTTTATGACCCAAAGTCTATAGCCAAAATATTCTCGGACTTCTTTTCTAAGCTGTACTCCCTACCTTCGGAGCTCCCGGGAGATGAGAAAACAGCCCAGAGGCTCATTTGAGATTTTCTTCAGTCCTGCCCCCTAGCTAAACTCCATCCTGAGGCCTCGGCCTCTCTTAACGCACCTGTGGAGCTGGAGGAACTGTTGGACGTTCTGAGTGACCTCCCATTGGGTAAAGCGCCTGGACCGGATGGCCTACCCTACCGGTATTTTAAAACTTTCTCTGACGTTTTGGCCCCCCACATGCTCTCCCTCTTCAATTCCTTCTTGAAGGGTCTCCCAATTCCCAGCTCCATGTCACACTCTCACCTCACTCTCATCCATAAAATTGGTAAGGACCCTGCGGACAGTGCGAGCTATAGGCCTATAGCTCTCCTGAATTCGGACATCAAAATATTCACCAAATTACTGGCCAATAGGTTAGGGGTTTGGCTGCCTCAGCTGATCAACAAGGACAAGGTGGGTTTTGTCCCCTTTCGTCAAGGAGGGGACAACACAAGAGGAACTATTGATCTGATTGACATCTTGAACACCCGCTCGGAGCAGGCTCTCTCCTTAGCCTAGACGCGAAGAAGGCCTTTGATCGGCTGGGGTGGCCATTCCTATTTGAAACCCTGACGACTATGGGCTTTAGAGGGCCCTTTATGAGGGCCATCAGGAGCCTCTATTCGACCCCTTCAGCAGCGGTTAAATTACCACACCACACTTCAGAGCCCTTCCAGATTAGGAATGGAACTAGACAGGGTTGCCCCTTGTTCCCCCCTCCTTTTTGCTCTATGTATTGAGCCCATGGCAGCTGCCATTAGGCTTGATCCAGATATCAAGGGGGTTCAGGTGAAAGATACTGAGTTTAAACTCTCACTATTCGCGGATGACATCCTGCTGACCCAAACCAACTTACATATCTCACACCCAGCCCTCCTTGCTTTGTTGGAACGGTTCAGTTCTTTGTCCGGGTATAAGGCGAATGCTACAAAAACTGAGGCTCTCCCTATTAATCTTCCTCCTGAGGTCCTATCATCCCTTAAAAGTAACTTTCCGTATCAGTGGCAATCCCAGTCCCTTAGGTACTTGGGCACTCGTATAACGAATAGCTATAACTCCCTCTATCAGGCTAACTCCCTCCCACTATTCAGGGAGCTGCGATCACTCCTCCAGAAATGGCATTCTTTACCTATCTTCTTTTTTGGAAGAATAAATACGGTTAAGATGTCTATATTACCTAGACTCTTATACCTGTTTGAAACCCTCCCGGTGGCGGTGCCCTTAAAGGAGCTTGTCGGTGCAGGCGGCCTGCCTACGCTTTATTTGGGCCCAAAGGAGACATAGAGTAGCTAAAGAGATTATGATGGCCAATAAACAGAGGGGGGGGGTGGCAGTCCCAATCCTGATTCATTACTATTGGGCTACACATCTCCACCGTATCCCGGCATGGTCAGCCCTCAGGTCTTACTCGAAATGGATGGAGGTGGAGAAGCTCTGGATGGCTCCCACCCACCCTAATACCTTCCTCTGGCACTCCCGCTCTGTTCCGGGTGGATCGGATTTACTGGGCCCAATTAAGCTCACCATTCAGATATGGCATCTATGCAAGGATAGATTCCATCTTGCCTCACCGGCCTCACCCATGACCTCATTTATTTGCACCCCACTCCTGCCTACTAGCTCTTCAGGATATTTTGCTCGACCATGGCTGGGGCGGGATCTATTTCGTTTTGTAGATATTGCTCAGGCCAGAGATAGGAAGTTGCGCCCTTTTGAGGATCTGCAGAGGGAGTACGACCTTCCGCAAAGTTCGGGGTTCCACTACCTTCAGATATCCCACCTTTTTTTTTCCCTATACGGAACGAACACTCTATCTCCTCCCACCCCTTTTGAGTCCCTCTGCAAGGCGGGAACGGCGACGAAGGGATTGATTTCCTCAATTTATTCTCTACTGGGTAACCCTCCCACGGCGGAGCCCACGACTCATAAGTATATGGAGAAATGAGAAAGGTACTTGGGTAGACCTGTTCCCTACTCCACTTGAAGTCCATCTGGAAAGCGGCGGCCAGATCATTGACCTGTCTGAATCAGAGGGAAAACCTGTACAAGGTTCTTTTCTTTTGGTACCCCACACCCGATCTGTTGCACAAATAGTTCCCACAAACTTCTCCTAGTTGTTGGAGGTGCCAGACTGCTATAGGGACCCTTCCACACATTTTCTGGGACTGCCCGGGGGTGAAACCATTCTGGGAACAGGTCAGAGGTCTCTTGGCCGAGGTTCTAGGGATGGATATTCAGATAGACCCCTTGGTATACTTACTTAGTGGCCCAGTACACAATCTCCCTAAGGATATAGCTAGGTTCATGTTGAGTGTCCTTACAGCAGCTAGGTGCTTGATTGCGGCAAGATGGAAGCAGACCGTCCCCCCTGGTAGAGCGGATTTAATACATAAACTGAAGGCGGTACGTCGGATGGAGCAACTAACAGCATCTCTCCATGACCGGCTGGATCTTTTCGATAAAACATGGTCTGCCTGGGATGCCTATTGGGCGGTGAACCCAATATAAGCGCCATGACTTACTTGGGGCAGTCACCGATGTCCGCCCTATCCCCTCTCCCCACCCCCTTTTTTTCTTCCTTTGTGGTGTTTGTCGTTTGTCTATAAGTTTAGTCTTGTCTTGGATGTTTATCCAAAGTCCTTCAGCATACTGTAGGATTATAGTCCTGTATCAATGTAGGCTTTATTATGGTTATCATATATGGACATCCTGCGCTTTTTTGTGACATACATGTCCTTTACTCTGATGTTTTGTACAATTGAATGCTGATATATTTTGTATTCCATAGCTGTTATTTGTTTACATACAGAAAATTATAATACAATTCTCATAAAAATAGAAAAAAATGTGATAGTCAAAATGTAATGACAGTCAGGACTGTAAATTGGCCATAATAGGTTTGTGTGTCCGATCTCATATCTTCAGAAAGCAAAAAAAGAGAGCAAAAAATTAGCAAACCCACATCTTTTATAAATAAAAACGCTTTCAATTTTATAAACGACCTTTACTATTTTTTAGATTTCCTGAAAGAGAATGATGAAATTGTGCTGAAGGTCTGATTAGTCTTTCATGATGTGTCACTGATTCTCAAAATGGATTTGACTTTCAGACATTGTCTGCCAGAATGACTACATCTCATATTGTTTGCATTAATATAAACAATATTTTACTCTGTAGTTGAAGAGTAGTCTATTCCCTGACAACCTGACACCACATTGCTGTAGGCTTATTACCAATTTCAGAGATAGAGAACTCAAAAGCGTCCTTTATAAATGTCACTTTAAACACAGGATATAACAATAATTAACATCAAAGGAAAAAAGAAATAAAATGTAATAAAAGTTAAAAATGAATCATATATTCACTTAAAGTCACTAAAGGATTTGTGTCATTTTTCTTATGGTCTAATAAGTAAGATACTGTATACTGAGTATGTTTCCATAAAGTATGTTATTAAAATATTATTTATTTTTATTTTGTTATTTTTTAAACAGGCTTCAAACTTAGACAGTGACTTTGTCGATAGTGGATTTAATCAAGCTGAGCTAATCACTATGATTTCCTGCTGTGAAGAGTTCGCACTATTAGCTTAAGTCACCATGGTTTCTCAAATTTGAAACATTATACAGTACTAATAGATTTCAGTGGGTATCAGTTGCCTTCCAGATTCTGAAGCACAGTGGTTTCTTACAGAAGTAGTTTTGTATGAGTGTACACCACTCTTTTTTAGTATTTATTATCAATTATTATTTTTTAATTTGCAGTTATGTTTAGCTTTAGATTATGAATACAAAATCAATAAAAATTCTAAATCTAAAGTTATACATTCCAGCAGATGAGATAAATTAATTTGGGATAGATAGATAGATAGATAGATAGATAGATAGATAGATAGATAGATAGATAGATAGATAGATAGAATAAGCAGAGTTAATAATATATTATATGATATTCTGTCTTTCCATGTTATCTGCCTTTATCTCTCAAAAAAGCTATTGAAATTCATTAAAAAAGTTGAGATAACATTTTATGCTATGATACCATGGTGCATTACCTGTCAAAATTAGCTGTGCTACACCTATAGATGTTAGACAGATAGATAGACAGATAGACAGACAGATAGACAGATAGATAGATAAGCAATATATTGCAGCAAACTACTGCAATATAACATATAACTTCACTTCACTAGAAGATTAAGCAGAGAGAACCAGGAATTAATCATATATAATATTTGATAGTCCAGACAGATTAATACCCAATTAAGGAGATTCTACGATGTTATTTTAGGTCAGTTATATAGATAGATAGATAGATATGATAGATAGATATATAGATAGATAGATAGATAGATAGATAGATAGATAGATAGATAGATGTATATATACTGTGTGTATATATATATATTTATATATATATATATATACATATATATATACACATGTATGTGTATATATATATATATATGTGTGTGTATATATATGTGTATATATATATGTATATATATATTTATATATATTTAATATGCCTGTATATATGTTTTGCAAAGTTAAAATAGAAGTAAAATTAAAGTTTAGAACTGAAAATTATCTTCAAATCATTAATTATAAGCAACAGCACAAAGGCTAAAATGTAACATTATTCAGAAATGGCATTGGCTTCTAACTGTATTATTTTTAAGGTACTTATATTTAGCAGCGGGAATCATTATAGTTGGGTTACTTGTCATGCTATTGGCATTTTTTATTTCCTGTCTTGGACAGATAACACTATTGAGTGTATTGATTTCTTAGTACTCTAATGCATATTAAATTAACTTAAAGACATTTAATACATTAAAGATTCCCTCAACCAAAAACAAATGAAAGTGGTAAAATATCACAATGTTACTACCTACATCTGCTTTACTCAATAGCCGTGACAACATTATAAATTAAAGTTACAGCAAACCAGCCTATGGGGGAAAGGGTTTAAACTCCCCCATCCAAAAAAATGTTTTCTTCGTAATATAAGGGATATGGATTGTACTGTATAGTATATGTATAATGTGAATATAGGAGGAATAAAGGGATGTGCTTACTCATCACTTTATTGAGGGTAAGAGGTACTTTAAGGAAGGAAAGCATGTTAGGGCCTGCAACCAATCACTGTGAGGAGGAGGGAGTGGTTGGAGGAATACAGTTAAAAGAGAGTCTACCATGTGCTGCTCAGTTCTGTTGTGTTAATTGAATTGAGCAGTGGTAGAAGTTTTGTTCCAATATCTGGGATCATTCTCTCACTAGCCGACAGTGAGGGGAACAGGTTGTGGCTAAGCATCTTCCAGGTGGCTCACAGTAGGGAGAGAGAAAGAAAATAGAGGAGAGAGGAAGAAACAGGGGACAGGTATACAGGAGAGGGAAGAGGGAGTGAAAAGGAAATAGGACAGCTTGTGGAACTGTTCGAGGAGAGTGAAAGGAGCAGAAATATTGTACTGTAGTGTTACGGATGCAGGTAGTGGATCCGCTGGACCACCGCAAGCGGTGGTGTAAGCCGTACCAGGGAGCGGAATCTAAGTAGAGCCCGGTTTTCACCAGAGCCCGCCGCAAAGCGGGATGGACTTGCTGCGGCGGAGAACTACCAGGTCGCCCCACTGGCGTGACTTGCTTGCGGCGGCAGCCAAGGCAGTGCGTGGTACCAAATCGTGTGACGTAGGCGTAGTCGGGGACAGGCAGGAGGTCAGGACAGGCGGCGAAGGTTCGTGGTCAAGAAACGGGTGCGTAATGGTTCGGTACACGGTAGACAGGAAACGATACAGGAAACGCTTTCTCTAGAGGCTGTAAGGCACTATAGATCCGGCAAGGAAGTGCCGGGGCGGAAACCTTATATAGGGTCAGCGGTCAGCAACAACCAACCACTGACGCGCTGGCCCTCCAAATTTCAGAGAAGTACCGCGCGCGCGCTAGGGGGCGCGGCCACGCGCGGCAGCCGGCAGAGAGCCGTCAGGATACAGGAGCACGGCAGGGTAAGTGGTCGCACTCGGGGGGGGCGAGCACGCCCACGGCCCGACCTGCGGACCGCGGCGCTACTCGTCCCCGGGGCAGGGGAGCACGGGACAGACACGGGTGCGCCCGCAGCCCGACCCCTGGCTGCGGGGCCACCCGTGACAGTTAGCCAAAGGAACTGTGCTGGGAGATTGGTAGTAGAGCTGAGGACAAGGAGTCCTGATGAGATAGCATACAAAGGAGAGTAGGCACAACTGCAAACCTACAGGCTGGAATCTAGGTCAGAGAAAACGGCCTATGGACTCATCTGGGAAATTGCTAGAAAAGTAGTTGCAGCGAAAGAGAAGTATGTAAAACAAATATAGTTTCTTGTCTACCTGTCCACCAAGCGTAATCCTGCTAATAAACAACTGTGAGTAAAACCTGCATGATCCCAAGCTGAAGAGTTTCTTTGGTTATTCTAGCGCCATTGCACTACACCTTCCAGTAACCCCACAACTGGTAGGCCTAACATCCACGAACACACACTACTTAAATGTATTCCGCCTGCTGGATACCTGAGACCTGCACCCATCACCAACTAACTCCTCCTGCATACATCATACAAACTCTATTCCGGTTTTATATGTAATTTCCATAGGACTGTTGCCATACCTCTTTCTTGTACTGAGGCCCCTGTGGAGTACACCAGTCCCCCCATCTATACTCTGAGGTATGCCTTTTTTATGTTTTTGCAAGAATTTTGTTATACTTGTTGAAATGTATCCTCTTAAACAGATAATAATCAATCTTGCAGTAATTTATATTTGCAAAGTAATTTCCCCCTCCTTTTTTCTCCTCTCCTCTTCTTCATTAGCTTGAATTTAAACGTTGGAATTATTATTTTAATGTACAATGTTGTTCAATTTCTTCACTAGAGCTTTAAATAAGAAAAAAAAACAACTTCATTCAAAAATAAGTCAAAATAAAGGAATACGGCTTGGGAAATGTTACACAGAATAAATACATCAGAAACCTCCCTAGCAAAATTCTAATACTAAAAATTAATGTAGTGTCAAAGGAAAGAAAATGCCTACTATCAAGCCAAAGAAGTGTAAAAAATAGCATATCACCAAATAGTAGTAAAATGGAATCCCATATGAGAGCAGATTCCCCATGTGTATTGCTGTTAAAATCGCTTTTTCCTATTCCTGCATTTAAACCTACAAAGTGACATTTTTCACAGTTATTCTACAGAGTCTTACATCCCATTTATAATATTTGCTACACTTCAACAATTTAGAGGAGCTTCCCACAGAAAACAGATATTTCTGAAAATGAGGATCTTGAGTTGGGTTTCTATAGATAGCTCCTCCATTTTTCCCTTTTCCATTGTTTTCACAATCTAACATACCATGGTACAAGGTCACCATAATTGTGACTACCAGGAAAGGTTTCCATTGCTAATACAGTGGCAGGAACCTTCTATATCTGTGTTCTAGAGACTATAACTGGAGTGCACAACCTTTTCTGGTCTGGGAACCACAGCTTTAGATTATACCCATCATAAAGGCTAAAATTTAGAGAAAGAAAGAGACCATAAATGCATGCATGCATGTGAGTTGCTGAAACAGGCAAGTATTTCACTACTCCCATAAACTACAATGAAGATAACCACACTCATGCATGACCACCTTTCCACCTTATCTACTCCACCCTACAGTGCAACACAAGGGCCAGGAGATCCCTATTCTGTTAATATATGGGGGTCTTAGAGATAGACACACAATGCACCATTCATATTCACCTGTTGCTGCTCCTGCCTTATGTGCTGCTCTCCGAGGTGCAAGCAAAGCAGTTCTGGCAGTATTCCTGTCTGAAGCCCTGATAAAATTTTATAAAAAAGAGTCAAGTTACAAATTGGTAATCGGTGGAGAGGCCCAGATGCGTCAGCTGTATGGGGCCCTGACATTCCTTTTCTCTCTGATTTATGTATTAGATGTAAACTATTGCCTTTTCAGTGTGCACCTATGCTTACGTTTTCAAAGTATATTTTAGATGTGCACAGCCTTTTACATTTTGTAGTCTATTTGAGAGATGGCAATCTCATTGGCTTGCTGCACTCAGCCACCTCTTTTAAATCAGTGCAGGATAATTCAATTGCAGGTTCCTATCACTCCTGGGGAAGTGGCAGTCTGAATGGACTCCTAGTAAGGTAACATGTTTTAGTGTAGGGACTCACCTGCTCTGGGAACCCCTTGACGTTTTGGGAGGTGAGCTTAATACAATCTTTGATCAAATACTGTAAACTAAGAGTCCCAGGTTTTTCATATTTTCCTTAGCAGTAATGCATTTCCTATATTCCTATATACCTTGAGGTTTTACTTAGTCTTTAGTGTGCCACTGATTTATGTATTAGATGTAAACTATTGCCTTTTCAGTGTGCACCTATGCTTACGTTTTCAAAGTATATTTTAGATGTGCACAGCCTTTTACATTTTGTAGTCTATTTGAGAGATGGCAATCTCATTGGCTTGCTGCACTCAGCCACCTCTTTTAAATCAGTGCAGGATAATGCAATTGCAGGTTCCTATCACTCCTGGGGAAGTGGCAGTCTGAATGGACTCCTAGTAAGGTAACATGTTTTAGTGTAGGGACTCACCTGTTCTGGGATCCCCTTGACGTTTTGGGAGGTGAGCTTAATACAATCTTTGATCAAATACTGTAAACTAAGAGTCCCAGGTTTTTCATATTTTCCTTAGCAGTAATGCATTTCCTATATTCCTATATACCTTGAGGTTTTACTTAGTCTTTAGTGTGCCACTGATTTATGTATTAGATGTAAACTATTACCTTTTCAGTGTGCACCTATGCTTACGTTTTCAAAGTATATTTTAGGTGTGCACAGCCTTTTACATTTTGTATTCCTTTTCTCTCTGACATGGAAAATTATTGGGTACAGCTGCCAAGGACAAACATTTTTATGACCAAATGGTTGTGGAATGCACAGAATGGCATTGCGGGCCACATGTGACCCCTGGACCACAAGTTGTGCGCCCTTAGATTAATTGAAAGTCTTTAAACTTCTATGTTTATTAATTATAATGAAATATGGAGTAGGAAAATTTAAAAATGTTAATTGCTATTGACACAATTCCAGGAGAATTTCTTAGTTGTTTGTTTAAACTGAACCTTTCACATAGTTATTATTCCGTCTCTTGTACATCTCAAATCTCATTAGCTTCCTGCCTGATCTGACGTTTTTTCACCTAAGCCTCAACACTAAAACCACTATTAGGATACACTGTAAACAACAATTATGTCTGTCTGGAACCTCATATTTTATGCTTCGAAATAAACTAAACTGAATATTAGCTTCACCTTCTATTTGTATGCAGAGATGTAACTGTGCACAAATCTTGTTTACAGTTTCTATTTTCTGATGGAATACATTGTCAGATAATGACCTATTGTTTATATCATTTTTTGTCACTCATATTTTGAAACAATTTATTTTTTTATTTTTCTTCTTGCTACTTATATTAAAAATCCTGAATCTTGCCTTTTTCACACTGGCCACTAACTGTCATAATAGGCTTACACTTCCTTTTCTGTAGAGATTACTTTTCAGTTGCCATCCTATTATCAACCCAGCCTGGATTACAATGGTAGGTAACACCTCTATTACACATAAGATGGTTGCAGACAATATGATATATACTGGATAATGGGCACAGACCAGCTTCCCCTCCTCCTCCACCCTTCACATGTCTCATTGCATTTCAACAACATTCTTTTAGTCAACTAGTAATTTGTGAGTTTTCTTATGTGGAGGTGCCTGCCCAACAGTAAATCCTTAGGATTGCTCATCATTTCTCAGAAAAGGTGGTTGCTCCATAACTATGGGTAATGCCCTGTTCTGTTCCAGGCTCCTATGTGGATCAGAGGAGAAGGAGGAATTTACAAAGAAAAATGATTGCTATAGGCAAAAAAAGGTGATCATATGCTAAATTATTGCTACAGAATATTCCTATTTAATTAGATAAAGACATTTCACAGGAGACTTGGGGTTTAATAGAAAGCAAAGTAAAAACCATGATCAGTTGTTTGCCGTTTTCTCTTTGCTTCCAGTCAAATGTGTGATCTTTGATTCTCTGATATGGTTGGACAACTAAAGGATTGTCATAAGAGGTTTATATTAGCTTTCACCAGCTTGAACTCCATCATTTCAAAAGGGATTGTTATCAGTTACAGACCTATATAAGATGTATATGCAATTCCCCAGTATTCATGAACAAGTTCTGAGAGAAACGGAGAAAAACTAAAAAATGAGCAACATTGGAGCACTACATCTGTCAGGCTTAAGATTTACAATATTGGCAGGCTTATTACTAGGCCATCTATAATAGCATAAAAATTGCACCTGTCAGTGTATAACATACATTTTATTCAAATAGCCTATTCCCCTGGTGACGGAATGCATTTAAAATTAATTCTGTACTCTGGATATTCCATAATATCAGATGAATCTGAAGGGAAGCAATATTCTAAAGCAAAGAAAACTATTTTCCTACCAGAACCTCAATTATGCAAACATGGGAACCCATATCACAGGAAATTTTCCAAGCATGCGCCACCACAAGCCATTTCCTTAGCCTGACTTTCCACAACTAGTGATGCAAACTATTCCCTTGTAATGCTCCACAAACTGTATGCAGCCAACTGTCCTCAACACTAGTGAAGTACAATATCCCATATGTACAACCTCTGCCGGCAATGACAAATACGCAGAAGCGTTCACATGAGTGATGGCCGCTGCGTGTTTGCATCGTGCCTGTCAGGTCCGTCTTTTGGATGCGATGCAAAAAATGACATGCAATTCTTGGATCGCATCTGAAAGACAGAACCAACAGGCGCGATGCAAACATGCAGCACTGATCACTCATGTGAACGCTGCTGCGTGTCTGTCATTGCCGGCAATGATAAACTCACTGCTAATTGTTAGATGCATCTCTGGGTCCGTTCAGATGGACCCAGAGACGTCTTTTTTCAAGACTGTAGAGGACTGTGACACCCTTTTAGGTAAGGAAATCCCTTTTTGGCAAAACCTCTTTAATGTCACTGACCAACGCCTGTGGGAGTAGGTTGAGCCACATGCAGCAACCACAACATGGGAGCACACCTTATGGGAATGCGGTTTAAATTTGTTGGCTTTAAAGAGAACCTGTCACAGTGATCATGTTATCTGATTTACAGGTAGCATGTTATAGAGCAGAAGGGGGTGAGCAGATAGATATATAGCTTTGAAGGGAAAGATTTATTGGAACTTGCAATATATTCTTTTAATTTACTGCTTATTAAATGTTAGGAAGTCCAATGTACGGTCTTATCAATGATTGGCAGTCTTCCTGGTATGAGTATGCATACAAAGACAGCTGTCTATTACTGATAAGACCACCTACTGGACTCCTTAACCCAGAATAGGTATTTAATTAAATGAATTTATCACAGGTTCCAATGAATCCTTCCAAATAAAATGAGATATAAATCTGCTCAGCCCCTTCTGCTTAATAACATGCCGTCTGCAGATCAGATAGCATGTTTAGTGTGATGGGTTCCCTTTAAGTCAGGCACATGGGACCTACTATGGCACTGTAGTATTTGACACAGACTGCGATATGGATATAATGTTGTGAGAATGATTATACTCTTTTACAGGATATGCCATTGTGAAATACTAAATACTATCAGCCCACACGTACTGTGACACAGTAACCTACTTCTGCCACAAGAAATATATTTGCAATATCCAGGTATATCAAAAAGGCCGATGAGGGCTGATTGTAAATTTAACAATTCAGTTCAATGATATAACAAAGTTTAAAGTTTCAAACCTCCAAAGAATAATGTGTAATAAAGTTCAATTATTACTTTATGATGTCCAACAAAAATAGATTTTAATTTTGTTTTTAATTTTGCCTTCCAGGCTGGTTTATAAGGAAAGCTCTATAATGGTTTACTATAAAGACAGATGGGAAGGGATTCAACTAGGGTATTCAACAATTAATTATTTTTAAAGCTTCCAAATCCTTATAAAATGAAATATTTAAACAGAAAATACATGGAGAGAGCAATTTATCACCAGAGCCTTGAAAGTACCAAGCTCTCTAGACAATGAAATATAGCATGAGCCGCTACTTTTAAACATAATTAATTGTGATTTTTACTGCATATGCCTCCAACTGAGGTCCATCTTAGTCATTCTAGTCATTCTAGTCATGCAAATTTAGACTAATGCCTTGCTTAGGTGGATTGAACATTTTCATGATGTTAACCTTATCAATAATAATATTTAGGTAATGTGCCTTAATATTCACAAATTAAATTTAGTAGCTTATAAAAAGCAAACTTTACCATTATAAGTAAAAAATAAATAAATGCTAAAATAAATTTATACTAATATTATTTTGTGCCACATTAGGAAACCTAGCGTCCAGAGGTAGAACCCTTCAATTAGCTGTTGCTAAAACTTCGGCTTTGCCCTTCCTCAAGCTCTGGGCCCCATCACCTATAGAAAAACTAAAATCTCACCCTGTATACATTTTTGTACAGGGACTTAACTTGAAGCTCCTGGACCCCAATGCAGAAATTGAAATTGGGCCCCTAGCTACCATGCATTATTTATAATACTGGTGTCTTCTTATGTGACAGGAGGCTTTTGGGCCCCCTAAAGCGGCAGGGCCCGGTATCGACTGTTACCTCTGCACCCCCTATAGCTATGACCCTGCTAGCATCTACTGGGGTAAGAAAAACATTTTTTAAAGAATATGGTTCTATAGTACATGCTTTAATCAACAGAAGGCAGAACAAGCAAATGATTCTCATTAAAAGATAAAGCATAACATATGTTCAAAAGACAGATGTGAACATATTCATTGTAATAGTTGCCATTTTGATTATTATTATCATCATCATCATCATCTCCCTAACATAACTTTACGATAGGCAGTCCTGCCTAAAAGAGAAATGACACAAATTGCTTTCACAGATTCTGTCTTCTCTGATTTTGCGCAATGAGACAGGTAGGGCCACTGTCACCTTTGGTCCTGTGGGTATGTGGTAAAGTCACTGTGATATGACTTTTTTTCCTGTCAAAATAACACCTTTGTAGTATAAAAAGGGGGAAAAAACACCTTAACTGTCTCTGTCCTTGGAGAGACAGACTTTAAAGAGAAAAAATAATCCAAAAATAATTACTGCCTCTTAAAAAAAATCTAGCTCTATCAATTATTATCCTAGTGCAAGCCTTTATCCAACTACCGTTAATCAGACATGATACATGTCAATGATAAATGTTGACAAACACTAATATACATTGCATATCTTATTACATGTAGATTTACCTAGACATTAAAAAGTATATACTGTACCGTATATATTGGAGTATAAGACGAGTTTTTCAGCAAAAAAAATATGGTGAAAAATCCTTCTTCGGCTTATACTCAAGTTACTGTCGGCGTCTACGCACTGCCATGGCCCAGGTGCAGGCAGCGATCTCTTCAGCTGTATGCGACTCCTCTGGGAGCGCATACAGCTGAACTCATTATTGCGGAGCAGAGAGTTAGTAAGCCCTGCTCTTCAATGGGACTCAAGCAGACTTGCACCCTTCTGGAGAATCTGTCACAGGTGGAGTGCTGTGTCATCATGCTACCTGCGCAGCCTGATGACATCCCGTCGCCTGTGACAGGAAGAAGACGGAGCGCAGGGAGAGCCACGGAGCAGTGTTGAAAGAGATGAGTACTTGTATTTTTTATTTTTTTACAAACCCTACCTATACCTTCCTATGGAGGACAAATACCTGCCTATGGGAGACATATACCTTCCTATACCTGCCTATGGGGGATATATCCCTGCCTATACCTACCTATGGGGGACATTAAACTGCCTATACCTGCCTATGGGGGATATATACCTGCTTATACCTGCCTATAGGGGACATTAAATTGCCCATAGCTTCCTATGGGGGATATATACCTGCCTATGGGGTACATTAAACTGCCTATACCTGCCTATGGGGGACATATACCTGCCTTTAACTGCCTATATCTCCCTGTGGGGGACATAAAACTGCCTATGTAATTTTATTGGTATCAAGCTTTATTTTTGAAATTTACCAGTAGCCGCTGCATTTTCCACCCTAGGCTTATACTCGGGTCAATAAGTTTTCCTAGTTCTTTGTACCAAAATTAGGTGCCTCGGCTTGTATTCGGGTTGGTTTATACTCGAGTATATACAATATTTTTACAAAACAAGTATATTAATAAGATGGTTACTAAAAAAAAAAAGTAGTGCTCTTTGTCATGAGAAAGAAAAGCACAAATCACATCACCAGACTAACAAAAAAGCTGTAAAACTGGCACTTATTAAAAAGCTACGTCTGGTACCAAAAATTACCTAACAATTTTAAATGAATGAGATTTGACATTGCCCCTGAAAAAACACAATCTTGGATGTATTCACAGAATACCGTAAAAAATGAAGCTCAGCATATACTGTGACAGAGCCATAGGAAACAATAGATCAAACATGGTAGACCATATTACAGTGAAGTAATTAAAGTGTATATTTATGTTAATTTTTTGCGATTTTTAGGTATAATAGTAAAGTCTGCTTTTTATAAGTTAGTAAATTTGATTTGTGAATTTAAAGAAACATTAACTACATATGTTGACCATGTGTAGGTGTGAATGGAGTCCTATGTGCACTAAAGATGCAGCCATATTAGAGACTATATTAAACTATATGTCCAAAAATCAATAAATAATATGCAAAACTTTTTTTAAAGACCACCAAAGCACTAAAAAAAAAATACCAATTTGACTTAAATTACATTTTTATTATTGCAATGCATATGACATTTAAAAATTAATAAAACATAGGAGAGCAATACATAATGTAGCCTCTACGGGGAATGCATAGTCACTCAATAATGGTGAATTTGTATACTTGAAAAATTTCACATGGATAAACACTTATGTGCAAAATAAATAAGCAATACTCAGTGACTCAATTGTGATAATGCATTTCCCCTAGAAGGCACATAGCACCTCAGATTGGAGACTATGCAGTAGTGGATTTTGTCATCCCATAACAGCATACCAATGCAACAATTATTACTGGCTTATTATTATTATTATTATTATTATTATTATTATTACTCCAATTTCAAAAAGTTGGCATGTTGTGTAAAATGTCAAGAAAACAAGAAAGCAATAATTTCTCCATGGGTTCCACAACACTTCTAGAAATCATTCTATGTGCACAGATCACCATGCAATCCACAAATGCTAGTTTAATCTCTGTCCTGCAAAGAAGAACTCATATATTAACACAATCCAAAAGTGCTGACATCTTTTCTGGGCCAAAGCTAATTTAACCCCTTCCCGACATTGGACATATCCATACGCCCTAGCAGGAAGTCCGTTCCCGCAAATGGACGTATGGGTACGCCCTGGCGATCATGCGGGATTACAAGTGCGCCCCACATGATCACGACATGGGACCAGCGGTTTATTACAACTAGCCTCATGCCGCATCATCTGCGGCCAGAGTGAGCTCCAGCCGTGTGTTTAACCCCTTAGATCCAACGATCAATTAAGATCGTCGGAGCTAAGTCGCAGGCAGAAGGAGGGAGCTCCTGCTGCCTGCTCCCGTATCAGCTGCCATGTGGCAACTGTCTTCTTTCAGGCGGCCCAGGAAGTGAAAGTCACTTTCCGGGCCGTCTGTAATGTCACCATGTCTGACAACGCATTGTGGGCATGGTCAGGCATGGTGATTGACAGCCACAATGGAGACCAGTACACAGCAATAAGTTGTGTGCTGATCTCCTATTTTATGAAAGATTTGAAGATCTCTCATACAATTCCACTCTGCCGAAAAGTAATAAAAGTGTAAAAAAGTGAAAAAAAAGTGAAAAAGTGAAACACAAACACGAAAAATAAAATAAAAAAATACACGTACCACGTCCTTTTCCCCTTTACAAATGCCAATGGCGCCAAAAAACGGCAAAAATAAATAAAATACACATATTTGGTATTGCCATATGCATAACGACCCACCCTATAAACACTTAGGGTGACATGTATGAACGGGCTTTACGCCTATTTTTTGGCGTATACTGCGCCTCCCGGCCCAAATCCCCCTGTCGGACGCAGGGATGCAGTGTTAGGCGCAGCGTTCGCCACTTTCGGCTGCGCCTCGCATGAAGGGGCTGTGAGGGTTAATGCTAATATGTGTACATGTGTGCATCAATAAGCTAAAGTTTGTTTATAAGAAAATACCAAGCTTTCCTCCTTATAAGACCATACAGATATCCATTTGAGGACGATGATTGTGCAGAATTGAGGCATTCAAGACAACAGCGATTCCATGTACACATCCTGTCAACAAGCAACTGAGTTTCGACTACATGTCCCAAGAAGCACTGGCTGATACAACCAGAAACTTCATCTGCCTGGCAACTACTTTGAATCAATAGAGAACTTTGTGCTCAACCCCTCCCTATGGATTGTCCCACTGCGCAGGCTCCCCGCCCACTGCATTCCATATAACTACGTGTGCCTCGGTGAATAAAGATAATAGTGCATGGATAAGATTGAATAGGAACAACGTGTCTGACTTTTTCTTTCATTGGCCGGCCCGTGCACTCAGACATTGATTTGGAGTACCGGAGTGGGAACAGGAGACCCCTTGTCGCCTTACGACCTCGACAATCTTGGCACCCCAGACTGTACTCTAAGGCAGATCCCCTGACCCCCGCATACCCGACGACTAACTAGCGATTGAAACCCGGCAGCATCAATCAAGTCCGGTCTAAGTTGATACATCATTTATTAATGTATTCTAACTTGCCGAGTTGGCCCATTTGTTATGTTGTACTGTTAGTAATGTTGTGTGTCCCAGTCTGATCTGGGGGGTTCATAATAAATTGACTGTCCATAGTAAAAGGATCTGTACATGGCCATGTCCGAACCATTGTGAAAGTAGACGTGCTGGTTAAACGGCTGAGTCATTTGAAGTCACTGAGCTGTTCCCCCGGTATGTTTCGTGTATCAATGCTAAAATAATAGCCCTCGCAGTCCTGAAGAGATACTGGGAACTCGTTCTTCTCTGTTTTACTAGACAGGACAAGGCTCAGATCTGATATAGCAGTCCTGCGCGGGTCAGGTGGGATCAGAAGTTGAAGCTTCAATAGGGGCAACTTCTGGGAAATTGGTGAATACCGGAGGGTTCAGCCCTCATAGTGGTTTAATTTACTGTGACAGCGGTTGAACGGGGACTATTTGGCTTTTTGGGTAGTTTGGGACTTTTATTCTTTGATAGTGTTCAGCGCTGGATAGGCTGTACCAGCACAAGTGTTGCCACACTTATGTGTAGTATTTACAGGAAAATAGAGGAAAGAGGAGATATCATCATGTTAACATGTTTTAAACGAGACATAAGTTTACCAATAGTTTGCGGAGACCTTGCCGAGGAAATAGTTGCTCTGAAAGAGGAAAGAAATATGAAAATCATGCTAAAAGATGTACACACTTGTGGGATTGTCCTAGAGAGGACGCTTCCAACCGACAAAGTGTCATGGAAATCATCGAAAGAGTTATCGAGGCAAAGCTGCATTGATAAGGATGTTAGACATGGCATCAGGCACATTTCTGAGAGTTTGCGAAGGGGACTGCAGAAAGAAAGTTATGATGAAGTTGAGGACTTGTGAGGTTCTGAGAGCGAGCTGAAAAGTTGTAAAACTTACATGAAATGTCGCCGATGAGAGAGTTGTATCTACTATTTTCCAAGATGGACGCTGTGCCTCGTGCCACCGCCCTATAAAAGTGCACCCGTAATGGTCCGAAGGGTGGACCTGTGATGTATGTGAGAACAAAATCCGGGACTGGGTGGAAACTTGTAGAGATCTGTTGCGACTTGCCCGAGAAACGACCCCAGAGGTCGACGCCGTGAACCATCCCAGTCCCGGCCGCCTATAATCCTATAGGTCAACTCCAGGGCAGAACCTATCCGGGATCCACCACCCCCACCGCAGAGAGTGGATCAGGGCACGGCCTCACGCCTGTGGCAACGCTGCCATGAGCACAAACGCCCCACCACCGGGCCGCAGATGTTCGTCCAGGGATCATAAGAGGATGGAGATGCCTGCCTTACTCGCCAACATCAGCCCGGGGGAGGATACCGAGAGAGTGCCGCCCCCGAGGATTTCACACCCATATGGGATGTGACTGTGACGGATCATCCACTCAGGGAGATCAGGGCTGCCAGCCTGGTCGCCCATAATCGTCTTCGTGACAGCGGCACCGGACAGAGGCGTGACGGTCGTACCCCAAATCAAGGTTCCATCAACCCCGTAAGCTTTGGAGCGACTAAGTATACCCGTCCCCCAACAAGAAGATCACTGAGTAAGACTAATGGAGGTGAAGTATTTGTAACCGCCGAGTAGTCCATAATGTGCAATACCCCCCAAAGATGAACAAGTTCTTTGCACATGTAGGGTACATGGAGACATCTCCTCACCACAAAGTAGGAGCATAGTGAGTCCCAGTAAAAAAAACACAGCGATTAACCAACTCTGGAGTATTGGGCAGCGCGAGAAGCCATAGGAAGGCGGTGCACGGTCCGTCCAGGTGAATGTGCCCCTATTCATATAAACAAGTGAAACCTTAGAACTGGCTCTGCAGTGGTTACCAGGAAGGCTGTGGCTTCTTTGCCACGTAAGTCCCTAATAACACACCGAAATCCCCCCCCCGTATATTACAGCATGAACCCCTATAAGAATGTAAAATCCAGTCATCAGCATCTGAATGCCTTAGCGCTGCCAGCAGGGTGCACCCCGAATGAACATGCCTGAAACGCTCCAGTCTCCACTACCTCGTTTCAGCTGGTATCTATGGAATACCCATTCTAGAATGTGTACAAACTGCATTTAATGACTATAATGCATTATAACACTGAAGCCTGAATGTTGATTTTAGAGAGTGAAAAGATTGGTGTCCGACACCCAGGCACCACATGAGTTGATTGTACCAACAAGGTAGGGCATTGCGTAATCTTCCCCAACGGGAGGAGACAACCACATTCCCCTTCCCATCCTCAGCACCTGGACCCACCAAATCCAGCCATCCTGAAGACCCCAAAGTTCAGCCGCCACCTTACCGGTGATGCCAGAGGCCGATCCAATATGTGCCCTTCACCCCGGTACAGATAGACTCTTTGGTAAACAAGTTACCTGACCCCATGAAGTTTCCCATCAATTTTTAGGAAACAAACACAGACCAGCATATATATGGAGCCAACTGGAAGATCTCTAGAACTTTAGTGCGAGTAGCGCGCGCGCGCGCGACTATACAGTACACTCCCTAACCGCATCCAGAAATATCTGGATACCACGGAATAGAGCATATTACTCCTTCGAGTCTGGTCACAAGTATGTGCGAACTCTTAAAGTGTGGGCACAGAACTGCCTGGGTGATCAAGCTTCCACTCTGCAGGTTGTCCAACAGAAGCAGGGGAGGCCGTAGACACATATTGCCTGCTCTTCTCTGTTTTTGCAGCAGTACGAAGATCCTAGATTTACCATAACCAATTAAGATACATTGCTCCTTGTTGGTAGAGCATTTTCTGATTGATGCCTGGAAGACCTTAGAAGTCTTGTGCGCTACCAGACCAAGTTGTACCCTCAGCGCTTAAAAGGAGGCTCTATCGATTTTGTAGTAAAGGGTTTCCAAAAAGGTCGTTCACAAGAGACAGGAAAGAATAAAAAGATGACAAAAGGGTGTGAATGCCGGGATGAATGAGTGTACCCAGCCCCTGGTAACCACAGCTCCATACCATAGGAGCCCACCACGAAACCCCCAAGGGCCCAGATGAACCTCCAATTTGCGAGGCGCATGCCCATCCAGACCGTCAATTTTAAACGTGATTGCAGGGTCCGCATCCCCCAAAACTCCTCTGGATATCGAAATGTACAATCTGATGGTCGATACCATACCCTGGATGGGCAGCCACAAAGAAGTTAGCCAGCCAGTCCCCACGTTCCATTCTGTAGGTGAAAAACCAGCGTGTGAGTTATCACATTCCTGTCGCTGGACAGCCTACATATTTTATGGTGGGACACTGGTGGCCACATCTGTGATTTCAGCCAAGGCCCTAGCCCCTGGGTCCAGATCTCCTCTGACATACTTAGCGCTGTATTGGGGTAGAGGGGGTCGCAATCATCTAAGTCGCCTCTCACCGTGCCCATTAAAGCTTGGTCCCTTCCTGACTTGATGATCCGTTGCCAATATCAGACACATGCCGCTGTGATCTACTTGGAGCAGACCTTTTGCGCTCATGAGGCACAAATTACAGTAAACTCCAGAAGGCATGGAATTAGAACCTGTTTTGACCCGGCATACTGAAGATGGAATAGGCGTACCGCGTGGCCCTTTTAATGCCTTTACCTACATATTTATGGTGTCCTCCTAATGGAAGCCGAGTGTCCAAGATTCCACCGTAACCATTCCTACAACAGTACACGGGCTTATGTCTCAAGTCCTGACGATGTTTGGACTACTGCCGGTACCTGCCGTTTCAGTTTTGTCTCAACTGGAAGAGCCGTTTTAGCCCGCGTATACCACAATACCCTTTGAAGTCTGGACAGGAAGAAGGCCTGAAGATTCAGATCCAGACCTGCTAAACGCTATTGTACACGCTCTATACTCTATCTCTCTCTTCTAGCGCGCGCTCTCGCAGACACAGACACTGATGTGCGTGCGTGAGTACAAGGAGACATCAATACCTCGAACGCGTGAGTGCGCGCGCGAGAGAACTCGTAGGCCACGTCGGGTGCACACACAAGCGTCTGACAACACACGAATGAACACACACAAACACTCTAACGAAAGATTTAGATCTCTCACATAACTCAGGGAAAAGAAGATCTACTCATTTTGATAAACGTGTAATGTAAGAAGAAAGGAAAGGAGGATAAGGTAGGTGAGTAGTTGAGGAGATAACCGATTCCTAAGAAAGATGTAATGTAAAAGAAGATATAAGGTGAATGATAATGAATTGAAAATTGATAATGGATAAAGAAATAAAATTAGGTGACAAGATACATCAATTTTAATGTATAGATTAGTTTGGGGGAAGGTATTAATGTATGCTAATATCACACACACATTGGATATATTATGATGTAGGTGAGAGAGGTAAATGTTTAAAAGGTGATGTTGTGTTGAATGGCAAGAGCGGATACAGAGAAAATCATCTTACCACACACAAGATTACAAGAATTAAATAGAACATCACATCTATATGCAAATTTCTAGAGCGTGACATCGATTACACAAGGGCAACCAGGAGAATATGAGTACGACACTACATAGGAGAGAGTGAAAAATATCTCGCGAATCTATCCCATCTAACACAATTTAGAGATAACTAAAATAATATTTATATGATTACACATAAACGATTAGAGTCATTCAATTCTTAATTCGCTGTATAAAGGATTTTAGATTAATTAGAAGGATGGGGGTGTGTAGAGCGAGTAGTATGATATTTATAATATATGCTCTGTATAGATTATTCACCATGTAGATTTATAGGTTTATTGTCTACGTGAGAGAGATGTGAGAGTGAGAGAGAGTGGTAGATTGTGTTTAAGATACAACACAATACAATTGACCTCTATCTATATTATAGAGAGGAGTGAGTAATATTGATATCTCTTCACACACAAAAATTTGAGAGTGTAGAGAGAAGAGTAGTATTATTTAAGTGATATTGGTGTTGTTGTTAAGGAGAGTGATTAAAGATAATCTCTATCGAGTGAGAGAGTGTTTTTAAAATGATTAATGTTTTATTGTATCTCTGCTCGTTTAGAAAGATGATATCGCTTAATATAGATTAAAATAATAACCACTCTCATTACTACTATTTTTTTTGTTTATTAATAATTCTCTGATGTAGGGGTTGTGGGTTATGAAAGGGATAGTGTTGGGGTTGGATTCTGGAATAAATTTGCTATTTGATATAGGTATTTGTAGGCTTGTTGTTTTAGAGTGAGAGGTGTGTATGATCTCTCGTATCACTACTAATTGTTAATAAGACCTTTATAGGTATAATATATGTTTAACCTCTTTTATTTGTTTTTAGAAGACTCTTGAAAATCTATAAGTATGTTGATATATTGAAGATTTATGTTCTATTGATGATAAGAGAACCATAAGGTTTGTACAGAACAAATATACAATAAAGGTAGAGAGTCGTTGAAATGACACTATTATAGGAAGAATTGGTAAAAACACACACCTATCTGATAGAATACTACAAATACTAAAATATTAGCGATCCAAAGATTATTTATAAAATAAAGAAAATTGAAGTTATTAAAAATAACACAATAATACGGAATGTGAAAATTCTAATGGAGAGGATCGTTTGTGAGATGTGTGTCTGTGTTTTTGAGGTCTTTATCAATATCTAAATATTTTCTATGACTATATACTAATATATCAATATCATAGAAAAAATGAATGATTTAATCTCACATGAGGATGAATAAGATCACTCTCAAGTAAGAAGAGATCTAGTAGTTATATATCGTTAAACGGAGAAATAATTAATACATTACGAAAGAAAGTAGGAACTATAACATTGTCTTAAGGACTTAAATAATAACTGATAAATAAGAAATACTATATTGAGAATCATCAGAGATGAGACACGAAATTCAATATTATTCAAGTCTAGTCACTAATAATATGTGGATTGTTAGTATTTATAGGGAGTATTTGGGATTGTTAATATTTGTTTTGAAGATGATTTATAGAAAAGATGTAATGAGATTGGATTTATATTGAAGTTTAAAAGATTTTGTAGTTATTGTAGATTTGTGTTAAATAAATTGGTAAGTAATGGAATTTTGGGGTAGTTGAGTTTTGTTTGGATTATATATATGAAAAAAGGTTTATGATGATTTGATGAATAGGATAAAGGTAGAATAATTGTATGAAATTTTGATTAGATGGTTATTTTATTTTAATGTTAATTAAATTAATTATAATTTATAAAAGTATAAGTATGAATTGATTGATTTTATAGAAATGTGATTTGATAAGTCTATTTGTTTGGGTGTTATTGTTATGTAATGTTATATAAATGTTAATTTAAAGTTTTATTATATTAAGTTTTTTAATTATAAGAAAAGAATTTTTTATAAGAATGTTTTTTTTGAATTATATTATTGTTTAGTACAATACTTTTTGCCTCCATAGGAGATTGTACCCTGCGATTCACATCCATGCCAATCAAAAGAAAGAACCAAGCCTGCTTTTGTGCAAAGCTTACCATGCCCAGTATCACTCATATTCGGCCTACAATCAAGCTTGTTCAGTCTGTACCACCTCAACCCATCCCCTACAGCTCAATTCCCATGACACTTGGCGAAGCCAGAATATCCGTTCCAAAGGATCCAATGGACCCACACCAAGATGCCAAAGAGTGAAAATACGAATAAGTCTTAGTGGCAGTGGGACATGTTTTCAATGGCCAGAACATACACCATGACCAACATGACCTCCAAGTAACGGCTAAGAATTTGATACTGAAATAGCTTGTCGATTTGGAAACCCTCACGTGATCGAGTCCAGACCAGGGTCCACATTTTTCTTCCTCTGTTTTCCGAGAATTATGAACATGTTAGGGGTAGATTTGGCCCTCCACACGCTGTACCATCCCCAAAGCTGCAGTGAAGGTTAGAGAGATAATGAAAGGCACGCTGAAGAACAAACTCTTGAAAATACCCTGATTCCCCATTACCTTGGCCATAACTTCTCCAAATTGTCCTCTACCATATCAGACACACTCCACAGGGAAAACATGGCCTGACCCCCGTATGATTCTATTTGGGAAGCCTCCCCCCGTTTTTGTAAATAGGGAGCAGGATTGAGTGAAGAATACTGATAAAACTGTTTTCAATTTGTGATTGAATTGTCCCAAAGAGTTGACTAATTTGCATGCAGCAGTTTCTGCTTCTCTTCCAGAATCTAAGTGAATTGTACAAACTTCAAACCAGGAGATCGATGTATGTGGAAAAGGCACATCGAAGAAATAGCCTAGAAGCCAGATTCGAAGGACCATTCACAGTGGTTTTGATCACTCCGACTGCGACAAACTAGACGAAAGCCAACATGGATCCCGCCCTCTCACTGCAAAGGGACCCCACCACTTATATGATGCTCATGTATATCCTTACATGTTGTGTGGTATTCTGGGAGGAGCAAGAGTGAGCAACCAATTTTGTTGGACCTAAGCCAAACAGTTCAGACCTTCACTTTCGACTTCTGTGATATTTTGCCCCAGACCCCAGTTTGTAAAGATGTGTCCCAATATGATAGAGAAGCTTACAACAGAGGGCAATTCTATTTGTGTGTGACCCGCCCCGGGAATAAAAATTGAACGAATACTGTCCGATGTGGGGTGGAATTACCAGGGTGAAGATTGGATTAAACCTAAGTAGGTCAGGAATTAAGTGATAAAAAGGGAGATCCGTGTAGTGCGGCTGACGCTAACTAGGGGCCCTATTTTTACCAACGATGGGGTCTGGTTGCGCTCCAGAGGACGTACCCCTTCTTCTTGTAACAGGTGAGAACTCCAAACTCGGATAGATCTGGGTGAATACGTCCTGGGCAAATACCGGATCTATAATCCACCCTGGGTCTCCATAGAACTTAAAGATGCTGTAAGTGAAAACTAACCACAGCGACCCCCACTGTCCCCCCAAGCGGGAAGGCAGATCTCAACAAGCTGAGCAGATTTAGTCCCTATCCCTAATATACGATGGAAGAGTCTTCTCCATCGAGACACAGACATCCCCCAGAAAGGAATCTGTGGTTAGAATGGGGTAAATACACTGATTAGGGCCCAAATCTGACTGTTGGCTTCTGGCTTGTGCGGAGCCAACCCGCACCTGGAGACTCACACCATACCACATAGTAGATGAAACCAAGTTCAAACCGGTGTTTCAAACTACTCAGGAACAAAAACAAATAAGACAGGAGTGAAATTTTAAACCCCATTTAAGTTCAAACCCAAGGTACGCCCTACCAGGAGGGGTGATGGTAATTACCCGCAATTACACTTGCTTTTCTCTAATGATACCGCCCAAAGACCTCTCTTGGAACCATCTCAGAAGATTTTTGGGTCAGGAAAATCTAACCCTAATGAACTTTTTATCACACAGGTATTTTGCTAGATGCTTCTGGTTGTGTGGAATGGCAGATTAAGAAGCAATTACCACCCAAGTGGAAAGGTCAATGTACGCTGGGTTAATTTGTCCAATGCCTTTAGAGCTGTCCCATGGAATCCGGCTCCCCATATCGACCCTTCCCGAGGAAAAGGAGAACAATCCCAACATTTGCTCGATGGGACTCCAATGTCTACATTGATGCCATAGGGTCCCTAGGGGGGTCCCAGACAAGTTTAAAGCCCAAGACCAGATAGCAAGCAGGGTTTACCTCTCTTATCAACAGATCCAAATCAACAAAAAGTAATTGGATTAATTATATTATTATAACCACAAGTTTGGTCATTTACACAGCAGAGACGTTTCCCAGGTGTCTATGAGGAGTTAGGCCCCAATACCAGAATTACCCTACAGAACCGATTGGCAATAGATATGTGTTTTAGCCGAGAAAGGTGGAGTTTGTGTATGGGTAGGAGAAAAAAAAGGAAGTTAAGTTACCTACATCCCATACAACACAGGGTGAATGAAGATTACATTGCCCTGGTAAGATCAGGAATTATATCGAAAGAACTTAAGAAGAATTCAGGAGTGATACTTCCTGGCTAACGGGATGGCGGATTGGGACAGGAGGTGGAAGCAATGGTTACAACAGATATGCACAATGTCTATCTAGTTATGCTGGTGGTTTTGCTGTTTGTTTCTTTGCTGTTGTTCCCACTTTATAAAAATCTACTAGCCAAAATAGCCTCTTGGAGGAACCGGTGGGTAGTTTCCTAAATCAAGAACAGGAAACTCTGATTCATGAAAAAGAATAGAGACATTCCCGCAATACATGTAAAGGAAAATGTCGAAGCATAGAATGAATCAATTAATTTAGTGTCAGAACGGGAGACCTGCACATCGAAAGTAGGCAGTAAGAGAAGGACAGGAGATGTTTGATATAAATGTCTCTCTGCGAATCCTCAGAAGAAATCCTCAACCCCTTCCCCCACGATGTAGCAGCTCCGCAGGCTAAATCTATGTAAATAAAGTTTGAGTATAGGGAAAGCTTGCATTTAGGGGGGAATGTGAGGGATAATGCTAATTGTGTAAATGTGTGCATCAATAATCTAAAGTTTGATTATAAGAAAATACCAGCTTTCCTCCTTATAAGACCATACAGATATCCATTTGAGACGATGATTGAGCAAAATGAGGCATTCAAGACAACAGCCGATTCCATGTACACGATCCGTCCAACAAGCAAACTGATGTTTCCGACTACATGGTCCCCAAGAAGCACTGGCAGATACAACGCAAAACATCATCTGCCTGGCAACTACTTTGAATCAATAGAGAACTTTGTCCCAACCCCTCCCTATCGGATCGTCCCACTGCGCAGGCTCCCCGCCCACTTGCATTCCATAAACACTATGTATGTCCTCGGTGAATAAAGAGAATAGTGCTGGATAGATTGAATAGGCACAACGTGTCTGACTTTTTCTTTCATTGGCGGCCGTGCACTCAGACATTGATTTGGAGTACCGGAGTGGGAACAGGAGACCCCTTGTCGCCTTACGACCCCGACAGGGCGGGCAATGGGTGCGGTGTGGGCGCGGTGTAGGCGTTCCGTGGTGGGACGTGGCGCGCTCGTATATTCCGAGGCATGTACGATAGCGAGTCAGCAAAGCGAGGCGCAGTGCAGCGCTCGGCAGCTCCGACAGTCAGACCTGATTTAATATTGTTCTAAAATGCTCCGCGGCGGCGAATGAGCAGGATCGAACATGCGAGGAAGCAGATAAAGATCGCAACAGAAATCTCGGCGCTCCGCTCCGGGCAGCAGGATTAATGATCCGAAAAAATTGCCTTAGAAAGGCGGAAAACATGTCAGAAAAGAGCTGAACCCTCAAAAATAACATAAATAAAAAAAAAAACACTTTCCAAAAATTCTAGAATCGTCGCAATATCAAGAAATCGGATATTGGAATTGTCCGGGATACATAATTCAAATACCAGAAAGCTATTCTCTATTGGTCGGATAAAACCCGGCCAATCAAATAGGAGCGAACAGTGAACCATTAAAACCTATGGAGAACGATTGACCAATCAGAACAACGCGGGAACCAGTTCAACTATAGTAAAAATGCAGTAAACGAGCTTATTGTTGAGCTACGGGGGCTTGCTATCTCGTCCAATCTAGAATAGGAGCGACAAAGACCCATATATAGCCTATGGAGAATTTTGAACCAATCAAAATCCAAGGCGGACAGTTCAAATACAGTAAAAGGCAGAATAGAGCTGGGTAATTGTGGCGTGGACTTGGCTATCTCAGCGCGAGCTACTTCTCCCCATTGTAGTCGATGGGAGATGGGCGCAATGCAATCTCGGGGCTTCAGCGCCGTGCACATGGAGTAATGAAAAAAAAAATAATTTTTATTAAGTAAAAACATTATCAGATAAAGCGCGAAACCTCTTTAAAAATAAGCACTTTAAATCCCTAACAACGCGTTGTCGCCGAGAACCGGCGCTACATAAGGAAATTGCAATAGAGAGAATTGCTGGGAAATACAGTAATTCAAATTTTTAAGCTCTTCTGATTGGTCGGCGATAACCACCAATCAGAATAGGAGTGACATTGTCCCATTAAAACCTATGGAAACTATTGACCAATCAGTAATAGGAGCACACAGACCCATTATAATCCTATGGAGAAGTTTTGACCCAATCAAAAATCCAAGGCAAAGGACCAGTTTAAAATAAAGTAAAAATACAGAAAAGGAGCTGATTGCTGATCTAGTGCGTAGGCTTTTGCTATCCCAGCCAATCAGAGCGCAGCCCTTTTTACTGTATTTTTGAACTGTCCCGCATATTGAATATATTGGTCAATGTATTCTCCATAGGTTAAAATGTGGTCCTTTCGCTCCTTTCTGATTGGGTCAATTCTCCTCCATAGGATATAATGGGCCCCTGTCCGCTCCTATTCTGATTGGCTGGTTTATGCCGACCAATCAGAAGAGGCTTAAACAATTTGAATTACTGTATTTTCCCGGCGATTCTCTCTTAATTTGCAATTCCCTAAGTAGCGCCGGTCTCGGCGACAAACGCGTTGTTAGGGATTTTAACTTTTTATTTTTAGAGAAGTTTTCAGCGCTTATTTACAATTTTTACACTTTATAAAAATGATTTTCCTTTATTAATACTCCATGCCGCACGGCGCTGAGCGCCGAGAATTCAGTGCGCCGATCTCTCCATAGACAACAATGGGAGAATTAGCCTTCGCGCTCTGATTGGCTGGGATAGCCAAGCCACCGCTAGCTCAGGCCAAACACCTTTTCTGTCTTTTTACTGTAATTTTGAACTTACCGCCTTTGATTTTGGATTGGTCAATATTTCTCCATAGGTTATAATGGACACTGTCGTGCTATTCTGAATTTTTCAAAACTTCTCCATTAGGTTTTTAATGGTCTTTGAGTCGCTCCTATTCTGATTGGCTGGCTTCTGCCGACCAATGAAGAAGCACTAAACAATTTAAATTACTTATTTCCCGCAATTTCTCTCTATTGCAATTCCCTATGAGCGCCGTCTCGGCGACAAAACGCGTTGTTAGGGTTTTAAGTTTTTTTTTTAAAGAAGTTTCAGCGTTTTATCTAATAATGTTTTACACTTAAATTATTTTTTTATTCAATCCACCCGCCGGCGCGAGCGCCGAGATTGCATGCGCCCATCTCTCCATAACAAATGGGAAAGTAGCTCGCGCTCTGAGGGGGCTGGATAGGCAACCACCGCTCCACCAATCAGTTTTTTTCTCTTTTTACTGTTTTTTTGAACGGTCCCGGGCCTTTGTTTTTGATTGGTCAAAACTTCTCCAAGGATATAATGGGTCTTTGTCGCTCCTATTCTGATTGGTCAATACCCAATTTTAAGGGGCTCTGTCCCCCTATTCTGATTGGCCGAGCTAGCCAAGCACCCGTAGCTCACCAACAGCTCTTTTCTGCTTTTTTTCTGTTTTTTTGAACTGTCCCCCTTTGATTCTGATTGGGCAATAGTTCCCGGGGTTTTAAAAGGTTTACGTCCCCCATTTTCTGATTGCCGTTTTTTGCCCACCAATGAAATAGCTTTCAGAAATTTTAATTACTGTATTCCCGCAATTCCAAAACCAATTCTTGAAAAGGATATTGGGGAAAAGGGTTTTTTTAATGTTTTTTTATTTTTTAGGGTTTAGCTCTTTTTTGAAATGTTTAACGCCTTTATAAAAGGCATTTTTGATTTTACTCCGACCGACATTGGAATTTTCCCCACTGTTTTCCAGCCTGTCCCCCGCATCGGAACAATTTTCGGCGCATCCCGCAGGCCCTAATCCCGCACTGGGGGCCATGTCCCCCCACTGTGCCCCCCACACTGGCAAGGGCCCAGGGAACTTTTTTCCCCCCCATTACAGCGCACCTCCTCGGGCGGGGAAACTTCGGGGCAGCGCCGCCTGCGCCTCAGTCCCTGCACTCCCCTAACACACGGGGAGGCACGGGGACTTTTCCCCCATGGATGACCGCACTACCACCGGGGGCGAAACCAGGCGTAGCGCCACACTCGCCAAGTCCCCACGCGCCTAACACACTGGGGGAGGCGGCGGACTTTACATAGGATCATGAGCACGCCCCGGCCCCGCATAAAACAGGCGCAGATTTTCCGAAAACTAGCGGAAAAGCGCGCCCCAACCCGGCGAGCTTCATACATGTCGCCCTTAATGTTAATTTACCCACATGGTATATGCCGTTAAAAGAAAAATATAAGAATTGCGATTTTCGTTCATTCCGCAGCACATAAAATGTAATAAAATGCGATCAAACACTCATATAAATGCCAAAGTTATACCAATTAAACTTGGTTCACCGCAAAAAAAAAGTCCTTACACAGCTCTGTATACGGAAAAATAAAAAAAGTTATGGCTATCAGAAAACAGCAATGAATAAATATTTTTTTACATAATAAAAAAATTTTTAACGTGCTCAAACTTAAAAAATATATTATGTAAATAGGTATCATCGTATTGCCGTATTTTCTTCACCCTGCCTTCCAAAGAACGGATTTAAATGCGATAAAAAAGCCTTATTCCCCCAAAAATACCAATAAAAATGTCAACTCATACCGCAAAAAAACAAGCCACTACACAGTTCTGTACACAGAAAAGTAAAAACGTTATGGCTCCCAGACTATGGCGATGCAAAAACATGTTTTTATTTTTGAATAAAAGTGTTTTTATTGTGTAAAATCAGTAAAACATAAAAAAATACAAATTTGGTATCACTGTAATCGTATCCACCTGCTGAGTAAAACTAGCATGTCATTTATACTGCACGGTGACCGCTGTAAAAAATAACAATAAAAACACTACTACAAATGCTGTATTTTGTTCAAAACTCCTCACTAAAACTAAAAAAGTAATCAAAGTGTCACTAGTACCAATAAAAACATCAATTCATTCCACAAAAAAACAAGCCCCTAATCAGCTACACACAGCAAAATAAAAAAGTTATGGCTATCAGAATAGGACAACATAAAAACGCATTTTTTTATAGACATATTTCTATTGTATAAAAGTAAAAAAACATAAAAAAATAAATACAATTTATATCATTGCAATTGTACCGCCCCCATAGTAACGTTATCCTGTCATTTACACTGCATGGCGAATGCTGTAAAATTGAAACCCAAAAAAACAATGGCAGAACTGCGTTTTTTTCCCCCCATTTTCATGGCCCACAGCTAAAAAAAAAAACTATGGAACACCTGTGTGCCCAATATCAACAATGGGGTGACTTATGGAAGGTTTCATCTGTGTGTAACAAAATCTGGGGTGCTTTTTCAGCTAAATTGCAGATTGATGGAAAAAAAATTCTTAATTTTCACAGGCTAATGCTAAAAAAATGTATGAAACACCTGTGGGGTCGATATACTCACTACACCCCTAGATATATTCCTTAAGGAGTGTAGTTAACAATATGGGGTCAATATGAAAAGCCTAAATGAAATTTTAATGAAAATGAGACCCCAGAGTCTGGTAGGTGCTCTTCCTATTCTGAGGCTTGTGGTTGAGGCAAATAGTGCTCTAGGGCCACATATGGGATATCTCTGAAAATGGCTGAATCCGGGGAATCAATATTAAGTTGCATTTCCCTGGTCACATCTACTGTGTTCTTGTGAATAATTGATAAAAATTGAAAATCTGCAAAAAAAAGTGAAATTTTGAAATTTCACCTCCATTTTGCTTTAATTCCTGTGAAACACATAATGGGTTAATAAATGTCCTAAATGCTGTTTTGAATACTTTAAGGGGAGTAGTTTCTTAGATTAAGTCATTTATGGGGGTGTCTAACATATAGGACAATGAAAGCCTCGTCAGAGCTGGATTGGTTCCTAAAAAAAATGTATATTGCAAATTTTCTTGAAAATGTGACTAAATTTCTAAGCCCCATAATGTCATAAGAAATACATTTAAAAAATGATGCCAATCTAGAGTAGACATATGGTTGATACTAGTTATAAACAATTTTGAGTGGAATAACTATATGTCTCCCACGCAAACATTTTTGTAGTTTGAAAATGGTAAATTTTTCACATTTTTAACAATACTTCGATATTTTTCACAAAGAAACATGGAGTTTTTGGACCAAAATTTCTTACTAACTTAAAGCATAATGTGTCACGAGAAACAGTCTCTGAATCACATGGATAGGTAAAAGTGTCAAAAAGTTATTCTCACATAAAGTGACGCATGCCAAAATTAAAAAAATGGGGCTCTGTCAAGGAGGTCAAAACTGGCTCCGGCATTAAGGGGTTAAAACAGACTGAGACAAAATGGAAAACTGTATTGTGGTCAGATTAATCAAATTTTAAATTCTTTATTGAAACCATGGCCACACTGTCCCATGCACTCAATAGGAAAGGGACCAGGGGCATTGCTAGGTTCCCAAAACATCCGGGGCCCGTGCCCTCTGTGTTATGTTTTTCTTTGTAGGGCTGGGTTTCTCTGTAGGGCTGCCATTTTCACGTCCCATTGTGAGCTGTGGTATGGATTTTTACAGAAAAAAAAATTATATTCCTGTCACTAATTGTATGTGTATTTAATAACTGTTAAAAAAGAGAATATAAAAGAAAGTATACTTATCCTAAAATATAAGGTAAAATTTTCAGGGAGCTAATATTTCTTTGTGAATTTTCTGACAATGTGCATCCAATTATAGGTAAATACCGTGTAATGTAATTGGCTGCAAAAGGACCTGCTGTGACACTTGAATTAGTGGATTCACAAGGTAAATATTTTATTTTTAAATGATCCCTTTATGGACTGACAAACTACAACTAGTTTTTAAACACTCCTGTAAGGTCTGGTTCACATTTCCATCAAATCTCTGCCATTGTAAGGGACCCATCAGGGGCGCACGAACAGACACAGACAGTGTGAGGCCCTGACACTGGTCCCAACCCCTGTCCCTGCCTTTTGTGGTGCCCGACTCCTTAATAGGTCGGCCCCAACCAGAAGACTGAGCACTATACTGAATAGCGTGAAAACACAAGACGCAAACAAACAATACAAACACAATAAGGGAAGGTCAAGTCAGAAGGCAGAAGAATAAACGTGAAACAAGCAGATTAAGGTAACCAGGGAGGCACAGAATAGAGGGGGCGAGTTATAGGCAGAAACAGACCAGTATAACAGGCAAGGAGAGGAGACAGAAGAGCCCTTAAATACCTTCCAGGAGAACTAAGGACAAAGGCAATAGGAGGAGAAAATGAAGAAAAGATAGGAAGGAAGAGCTGTCAATCACCAGGAGCAAGGAGCCAGGTTAAAAAGAGGAGAGCCTGAAGATAACTGTCCCGGCGACGGCCAGGAATCAATCAAGATTGCAGGGAAGAAAACCCAGTTCACACTTGTAAACACAAATGTAGACACTATGTCAAAAACCACGGCTTACGTCGCAACGGCTGTGGCCGGCGACCAGAACTCAAAGCTGGGGTTCTTTCTGTCATGATCTTGACAGCCATAATGTTTGTTGTTGAGACACTTCCTTCTCAACTATAGACACCACAGCAGAAGCCTGACGGACCCATTGTAATTAATAGGATCCGTTGGGCGCCGTGGGTGTCTCCAGAGAACAGATCCCCCTGGCTTTAGTTTTTCACCTCTGTGCTGGAGGTTCCAATCAGAATCTCTGACACAGCTGTTTATCAGGCCTAAAGTATATTTTATTACAAAAAATTTTCTGATCTGCAGAATATAGAAAATATGTCATTTATATCACACAATGAACTCCAGAACAATTAAAACACCTAAAAAATTTCACAGTTGTGTTTTTTTCCTAACTCCATCTCACAAAGAATTTTTATTTTATGTACATACGGTGCATTCCGTGGTACCATCAAAAATACAACTTGTTCCGGAAAAAGGCTCTCACAAGGCAAAGTAAGAAAAGCTTTCTGACCTGGACAAAATAGAGCTACTGACCGCACTGTTCTGTCCAACACAGAAAGCCTTTACAAAACAGAACACACAAAGTCCAAAAGTGACCATGTTTGTGCTCTTGTCCCCTATGGACATGTTGCCGGATCTGTTGGGATATGTTTTATACATTTGCCAACCGGGGTCACAGCACAGTGTGACCCAAAACTAAAAGAACTAAGACCTTCCTGCTCTCTGTATATGGTGGAGGGGTCACCCTGCCGGGCAGGATGAGGAGAACTCTGCACTATATATTGGGGAATTTTTCTATGGAAAGCACAGAGGGGACACCAGAGCAAGAGGCAGAAAACTGTGGGAGAAGACAGGTACAAATACTCTGATGTCCAGCAGCTGCAGACACCTTGTATCCTGCTCACCTGAACCATTGCCCACTGCATATGATGATACTGCTGCTGGCCGGCAGTGATGTGAGGGCTTGTCGTGGCTCTCCCCCTCCCTCCTTCCTGCCTTCTCTTCTAGGAGCCTCTAAAGGGGAGTGGGGAGGAGGAAGCCTGCACAGGACAACTAGTTTTGCTGCCTGCTCACTGGCCCTGCACACATCAATCACACCGTGAGCACGGGCTTCACAGTGTAACTTCCGGGTGACCCCTGCTTTCAGTGGTGATGCTGCCCCTGCGCTGCTTCTGATTAAAGAGCCCTGGACAGCCATTCCGCTGCAGGAGATTTACCAGCTGTCAATGGGGTCCAGGAAACTTCCCCTATTTGCGGGAGGCTAGCGGACGTTCCGGGACAGTTGGTAAGTATGAGTTGTACAGACTGTCGGCGCTCTGGGCCCACTGCAGTAGCCTGGAGCCAACGAGGTTCGGGGCACATGCTGTTTTATTCGAGGCTTGTGCCCCGAATAAAACAGCCTAGCAACGCCCCAGAGAGGGACTATCCTGCTTCTCATCAGCGCACAGTTCAAAGACTGTATCTCTGTTGATATCGGGTTGTATCAGTGCCTATGGCATTAGCAGCTTACACATCTTGAAAGGCACAATTAATATTGAGCAGTACTTAGAGGTTTTAGAACAACATATGCTCCCATCCCAATAAAGTCTTTTCCAAGACTTGCATTTCAGCAAGACAATGCTAAACCCCATAATGTATGACTCCACAGGAAAAGAGTCCATGAACTGAAATAGTCACCTGCAGTCCAGACCTCTCACCAATAGATAACATTTAGCACATTTTAAAACAAAAAATCCATCAAGGAAGACCCAGAACTATTGAGTAGCTATAGTCTTATGTCATACAATAATGGGACAACACTCCTTTCCCAAAAAACTCCAACAATTTGTTACTTCATTTCCCAGATGTTTACAGATCTACAATGGTAATATGGCCCTGTTGAACTTTTTTGAGATGTTTTTTAAATAAAATGGAAAGCTGTCTAACTTTCAATTTCTGATATACAGTATGTTCTAAGTTGTATTGTAAATGAAATATGACTATACAAGTTTTCTAGAATATTGCATTCCTGTTTTATTTACATTTTACACAGCATTTCAATTTTTATAAATTTGACATTATTATGATATAGTTATTATTATTATTATTAATAATAATAATAATATTAATATTTTAACTGTCTTACATCTTTTTAACTAAAAAATAATATTTTTTAGCTTAAAAAAAGGTGTAGGAAAAACTAAGCCTGTCAAAAAACTACCAGGTTCCGAACAAGTTAAATACATTTTTCATGCATCTCAAAACAGTAAGCCATTTCAATTTTATTCAAATGATGGATTTACTGTCTTTGACAGATATTATTAGTATAAAACATGTCAGATAAAACTGTCTCTCTAGGTTATGTCTCTCTAGGTTATGCATCATATGCCTCCATAGCTGCCTTTAGGGATGCACTGATATAAAATCTAGGACAACATAGGTTGCCAACTGGTATGACTGTGAAATGGTACTGAAAGAATTAGTGTCACCAAGGAGACAGAATACTTAGAACAAAGGAAAAAAAACAGAAGTGCACTACATTAGCCACAAGGAATATAGCTGTCTAATTTAAATTATTCCCTTCCCAAATAAAAAGAAAAGGATGCCAATAAAACCTTTGCTTAATAAAGATTGCTATATTTTTTAATGCATAATTAGATCTCCTGCTTATTTTAAAGCCACAGTGAATGGCTCTTCATGTGATGTGCCATATTTGATTATTTCTGACCATATGGTCACTAAGGGCCACATGTATGAAAACTGACTAGGTCTAAAACTCACTTTGTTGCCCATAGCAACCGATCAGAGCGCCCCTTTCACTTCATATAGTGCTCTGGAAAAATGAGAGGGGCGCTCTGATTGGTTGCTATGGAAAACAAAGAGAGTTTTAGACCTAGACAGTTTTCATACATGTGGTCCTAAATTCTTATACCTTTGTAATATTTTATTTACCTTAAACTATTCTGTTGTCTTCTGGAAACTGATAACAAGTAGGCTATCAGTGACTTATTATGTGTATTCATAATTTACATCATAGTTAAATACTTAGGGCGACATATATGAATGGGGCTGCAGCAGAAGTCTTTTTAGCGCACTCCAATATCAGGCACATTACAGAGCACCCACTGTACTTTGTAATGCGCCTTAGATCTGGGGGCGTGCTGGAGGCGTGCCGCACTTTAATCGTACAAAGCTACACATTTATAGCTTTAGTACGGCAAACCCAGGCATATTATTGCTGGAACAGGTAGTCTACTTTAAAAGTGGATTGCCTGAGTTTACCGTACTCCCACAGCACGGGTGGGCCGGCAGCTCGCCGGCACCATTGACACTCATTACTCAAAGCGCAAGTAATTGACATATCACTTATCTCCCCGTATTGCATGAGCGGCGAATTGCACTCCAAAATTACCCCGTGTGAACATACCCCTAGGCTGACTTGCGAGCCACAAATGCACCAATATCTTCACCTCTTCATCAGATGAGAATCGTCGTCCTCTTAGAGCTTCCTTCAGAGGACCAAACAGGTGAATGGCCAATGGAGCAAGATCAGGACTATAAGAAGGATGCTTTTATCACCTCAAGACAACATTTTTGGAGAGTGTGGGCAGTGTGGGCCATGCTGTATGGACATTCATTGTCATGCAACAACACAATACCCTTGGATAGCCGTTTTCTCCTTCTTCATGACTAACACCTGTGCGACCTTCCTTGAAGCCATTCAACATGCTTCTTCAAAACATACACTTTCTCCATACTGTGCAAAAAATCCTTGATCAATATCAGCACCAGACTAAAACAAATCATTGCACCCTGCTCTTCTTTCATGCAGATCACAAATGAGGCAGCCTTGATTTCTTGCTCTGCAGTCACACGTGAACTAACATGACATAGTTTCAATCTACACAGCAGTGACAGGTGAGACAGTACTAAAAGCACTGATAAGACAGTGCAGCCAACAGAAATATTAATATAACTCAAGTGCGGATAATTTTTGACTCAAGCATGTATATTTAAAAGGGTGCTTACACACAGCACAGTTTTGGTACAGTCTTAACTGCGTTCCAATTAGTCTTTCTTACCAGCAAGTTTCTTTCACTTACCTAAATTGTTTGGAAAGTGAGGAATCAATTAGTGAGTGTGTAATCCACAAGACTTCATACACAGTCATTGATTACTTACTTGAAACACCTTTCTAAATACAACTTAGACAACTGAAAGAAGCTTGCTGGTAATAAAGGCACTTCAATTGGAGTGCAGTTAAAACTGCCCCAGAACTGTGCTGTGTGAAAGCACCCAAAGGGTTATCTCAGCTAGGTTTTTTTTTACTAATTAAAACTAGACGCTGACACGTATTAATTTTTTTTAGTCTGTTTTTTTTCTCCTTATTATTAATGTTGAGCGATTGTGTTGGCTATCGAGATCGAGCGATGGTCGATAGTCGGCCGCTATCGATAAGGTTTTTCGATAGTGAGCGTCGATTATGAGCGATTACCATTAAAGTCTATGGGAAGCAACAACACCTTCTTTTATTACAACCCAAACAAGGCTGGAGAAGCTGAAATTAACATCCACAACAGTCCAAATGGATACGTGCTACATCTTAGCAACACACTTAGGTTATAAAAGTCACAGAAAAAAAGTCACAGACCATTCACTATCCCCTGTCTTTACCACAGCCGACCCTTAAACCTGCATCCACCCACAAATTAAAAAGTGCCAGAAGGCAGTATGATTTTGAACCATCATGTTACTTAAAACTGGACATGAATATCCCTGTTCCTGGAACGCAGCATGACCCCAAACCTGCATGACCCCAGATTTTAAAAAGTGCCGCAAAAAGGAGTCTTTCAACCACCATTTAGTTAAACTGGACACTAACTAAATCTGTCCTGTACCGCAGAATGACCATTAAACCTGTCTGACCCACAGTTTAAAAAGTGCCAGAAAAAGGAGTCTTTCAACCCCCATTTTAGGTGAACGGGAGATATACTGTCCCGGTCCTGGGCCCCAGTATGACCCTTAAACCTGTCTGACCCCCAGTTTAAACAAAGTGCCGGAAAAAGGAGTCTTTCAACCACCATTTTAGTTGAACTGGAACATTGACAGAACTGTCCTGGACCCCAGCATGCCCCCAAAACCACATGACCCACATGACGATGATGATGATGACATTTGTGGCCGTGACTGGGAGGACGAGAGGTAAGACTGCTGGATGCAGGTTGCATTAACCACTGAAGGACAGTTTGGGGCGACGATTTTTCGTTACTTAGATCACAGGGCCCTACCAGCGATAAACAGGCCTGACGGTCCTGCAACTGACAAATCCGTTTGGCATGCGTGTTGTCGCCAGCACTGGAAGGAGCACCTTCTCTCGTACCTCTACCTCCATGTCCTACCCCCTCTTTTTCTCGCTTACACCTGCATTTCGGGTCCATTTCAGAAATATAAAAATTTGAGGGAAAGGGATCGAATAGTTTTGGAAAGTCTCTTATTAAAAGATGGCAAATCACAGCTATTCTCAAAAACCCTCTAATCAAAACAAAATTGCTGGATTTTAAATTTTTAAATGCAAGGTGTCTATCAAAAAAATCTGGACTGGGCAAAAGTCCAAAAAACACGTACTGTTATGTTTTGGTATAACAAAACGGTATTTTTTTGCACCTTTCAATTCACCTGTGGTGAATATAAATTGCCTTTTTTTAAGATTTACGTAGATGCTTCGTCAATGAACAATGCTGGGTGTGCAAAAGTCAAAAAACACGTAACTGTTATGTTTTGGTATAATAAACGGTATTTTTTGCACCTTTCAATTCACCTGTGGTGAATATAGAATTGCTGTTTTAAGATTTACGTGAATGCTGCGTCAATGAACAATGCTGGGTGTGCAAAAGTCAAAAAACACGTAACTGTTATGTTTTCGTATGATACACGGTATTTTTGCACCTTTCAATTCACCTGTGGTGAATATAGAATTGCTGTTTTAAGATTTACGTGGATGCTGCGTCAATGAACAATGCTGGGTGTGCAAAAGTCAAAAAACACGTAACTGTTATGTTTCCGTATGATACACGGTATTTTTTGCACCTTTCAATTCAACTGTGGTGAATATAGAATTGCTGTTTTAAGATTTACGAGGATGCTGCGTCAATGAACAGTGCTGGGTTCGCAAAAGTCAAAAAACACGTAACTGTTATGTTTTGGTATAATAAACGGTATTTTTTGCACCTTTCAATTCACCTGTGGTGAATATAGAATTGCTGTTTTAAGATTTACGTGGATGCTGCGTCAATGAACAATGCTGGGTGCGCAAAAGTCAAAAAACACGTAACTGTTATGTTTTCGTATGATACACGGTATTTTTGGCAACAAACAACCTGTGCTGACTACAAGATTGCTGGATTGTAATTTAACTGCAAGGTGGATATATCAACAGTCACAGGTGTAATGGTTAAAATTAAAATGAACACATATCTGAAATGTATACTGATAATAAAAGTGGAGTTTTGCACCTAACAAAGATACCTTCAGTTACTAGAAATGATGTGTATCCAATATAAGTTCAGGCTGCCCAATATCTAGGAAATATTTCAATAGCAAACTGTTAATAATAAAGATATTCCACTACAATGTCTACACTAAGTCTTGGTGAACTTTATCCAGTGTTCTTTATAGATAGAGCTTGTCTGTGTTCGCCCGCGGGGCCCCTCCCTGCTCCCCCCGCCGTGAATTTACAGCGGTAGATGCTGCTTTAAAATTCTCTAGCTAACTACATAAAATCTTCAAATCTCTAATCTAACTAAATTGGAAGGATCACAGCTAATAGTAGAGTTTTCTCTGTGCAGAAATAGACTAATTTCGCTGAGCTGTTTGGCCACAGGCAGAGCGCAGGTCCTATCCCTATGAGACGCTGAGAGACACTGAGGCTGAAACAGGAAACGCTGTTCTATGTAAAACGAGGTCATGTGATTTTTCCAGCCAATCGCAACCATACACATCCCAGTCATGACGTCGCACACACATCTCACCCTGCTGTATTCTGTAATCTGATTTGCTGGCCGCCAAAATTACAGGAAGCGCCGAAAAAGGCGCGATCTTAATAGATGATGCACAGATTTTAACCTTAATTATCGCATGATCTGGAAATTTCGATCACCATAAAAACCTTGCCGATTTCAACTTTGTCGATAAAAATCGCTCAACACTACTTATTATAGATTTTTTTATTCAGTTTTCTTTTTATGATTATAGGGGCATCTTACGAGAGCCGTTGCTCTGCTGTGAACAGCAGTACAGAGATATGCATTGGAATGGCCACATGGAAATAGGAAACTGGAATCTGAAGATGAATGCATGATTTCAGATTTTTTTTAGATATAATTTTAAATTTATAAGATAAAGTAAAAAAAATCACAAAACATTTTTAAAAATCCTGTTTAACATTAAAGCTTGATTTAATAATAGGTCGTTTTCTGATTATACATTTCCTACAGGTAGTAGAACTGCAGATATTTCGATGTTAAAGGGGCATTTCAATAGTGAATATTAAACATCTATCTACAAGATAGGTGATAAATGTCTGATTGCTAGGGCCCCAATAGTAGGACACTCACTGATCTCTGTACGATTGCAATGAGGAGGAGTTTGAATAAAACAACTGTTTAACATGGATGCTGGCATTGAATCAAAGTATATGGGACTGACAAAGATAGCCAAGTACAGTGCTTGGCTGTCCTCATTGGATCCATATACTTTGATAGGGGCATCACTGCAGATCCTTGGCCACCTCTCCATTCAAAATCTCACAGCAGTCATGCTTGGGACCCCTGAACTTTGGGAGTCCTAGTGATCAGACATTTCTCACCTACCTTGTTGATAGCTGATAAATGCCCATTGATAGAATACCCCTATAATGATTTGATCATTTACAAAACAAATTTTCACCAGATTGTAAATAGAGAACTTTTGGAAGTTGCCCAGAACAAGGTCTGAAGCTGAAACCTCAAAGTAATCCAATGCAAGAAAATCATTTCCTGCATGCCCACCAGCTAGAAAAATCTGTATATTCACATTGCTGTATTCAAAATAACATCTGAACAGCCAGTACAAAAAGATTATACATTGCTTACGCTATCAGAGTTTTCTCCTTAGTCAATATTCACTTTACCCTCTTCACTGCCAGTCAATGTAATATTAAGAAAATGAATAGACCAGGAACTAAATTACAAGGTGCTATCTAAGTGGTATAGGGTAACTATATTGCTACATGCTATTTTCCCTGCGGTTCCTTCCGTGTGTTGGAGATGCGGAGTCGCCCCGGGGGATATGTCTCATGTCTGGTGGGGCTGTGTGGAATTACGCCCATTTTGGTCGAAGGTTATTGAGGTAATCAAAATGGTCACGGGAATTCAGCTCCAAGATGATCCGTCTGCTCTTGTTATACATGCTGCCCATGAGTGTTCACACCCTTAAAGGAAGCCTGATAATCTTCCTTCTGACTGAAACTAAGGCACTGATCCCGAGGAAAAGGAGGTCCACTCAGGTCCCTTCTATGGCAGAGTGGTTTAAGGAAATTCTCCATTTGCAGCGTATAGAGGAGATCAGGGCAGATCAAATGCAATCTCCTGAGAGGTTTTTACATAACGTGGGGAGATTGGATAGAATTTACTTCATCCCCAGAATTCAGTGACTTCAGCTAGGTGGCTATCGTCGGGTGCCCGGACTGTTCTCTCATAATTTAAGGGGTGGATGCCTCGGGTGGGATTGGTGGAGTGGGGGGCCTGTTGGGCCATGATCAGGGTGCCGTATGTTCTGTTTTGCACCATTCTTTTTGTTTAATGGATCTTATTAGTCTTTTGATCTACAGTAAGGTATTTCAGGGAACTACCCATATAAGCAGTGGTTTAGCTGTCTGTCATTAAACATAGCTAGTATTATAAGTATGTTATATCTGTTGAAATGGATAACTTGCCACTTCTATAGGTACTGTCACTCTATTATTCTAAGTCTGCACCAGTAATGTTTTTGCCTGGCTCTTTGCCTCTTGGACGATATTGTTATTTCAAAAATATGTCATGTTATTATCAGAGTGTACATGTATACTTGTTTTTCTGTCTTATTGTATTTTCATGATGCTATAATAAAATTTGTTTTGAAAACGAAAAAAAAAGAAAATGAATAGAAAGTGGTTGGAACGCACATGTAAAGGTGAGATTCATATTATTACAATTATTGTATTTAACAAACTCTTATGCAAATTCACAAGTGCCTCCCTCATATCAGGAGCAGGTTGTCAATGTAATGACCATACCACCTGACATGGATAGTCAGAAAATAGGTTCTTCCCAGGCGTTACTGGGAGGTGTGATGTTACTTTACAGAAGGACTTTTATTGTACAACATGCAGATGGATACAGACATGCCAAAAAATAAACATAAAATGCAGGAGAGTGGATCCTTGGGGATATGAGGGGCAAACAGCAGAACATAAAACAGGCACAAACAAAGTCCATGGAGAACAAAAACAGGAATGGCCAGAGAAGCAGTGCAGGAACAAACCAGCACAGCTCAGAAAACTGAGTGCAACAAAATCTCAGGCACCAAGTAAAACAAGAGCCTGGGCTACATAGTTCCCCTAGGTCAGTGTTTCTCAACTCCAATCCTCAAGACCCACCAACAGGTCATGTTTTCAGGATCTCCCACAGAATGCACTGACAATAATTATATCACCTGTGGAGAATGCACTGACAATAATTATATCACCTGTGCAACACTGAGGATATCCTGAAAATTTGACCTGTTGGTGGGTCTTGAGGACTGGAGTTGAGAAATACTGCCTTAGGTGATTGGATGGGTGTCAGCTGAGTTCTGATTAAGGCTATACTCGGTGTATACAGTATGGTCACAATTACGCCGGGACCCATTGACAGTCATTACTCGTAGTGCGTATTCGCCGCAAGAAATTGACATGTCACTTATCTCCCCGCGCGTACAATATGATCGTATTGTACGAGTGGGGAGAGGAGGCGTAATCCATATTTCTCTATGAGGCACCGAAATTAGCCCGTGTGAACATACCCTAACTGATTAACTATGCCACTACGGCATACACAGAACAGCCCCCAGGGTCAAGGACAAGATGCAGGGCCATAACAGTGCCCCTCCCCCTTTTATGTTGGGCCTCCGGACCCCCAACTTGCACACTGGAATCCATGATGGTGGTCATGGCACCGGAGACCAGATCATAGGCGGACGTGATACTGGAAACTGAAAAAGACAGACGTGGCACTGGACAACGGACAGGAAGGTGTGGCACTGGGCAACAAACAGGCAGGCATGACACTGGTCAATGGGCAGTCAGGCATGGCACTGGACACCGGTCAGGTAGGCGTAGCACTGGGCCCCGAAAAGGCAGAAGAAAATTTTGGGGTCAGCCATCCAAAATATTTCAGCAGTCACTCTAAGACTCTCAGCCAGGTAAAATTGGTCCACAGTCAGATTCCAGATAGGCCTTACATCCTGTGGATCTATATTTCAGGACCTGAGATTATGTGACGTTACTTTAGAGAAGGACTTCTATTGTTGATGGATATAATGCTACCACGTCCCATAAAGTCAACTGAAAAATTGAATCACCAAGTGGACTTGGCATTATAGCCACCAAACTCTTAGGACAACATGCATGAACAGGGCTGTACCAGTTTTTTGGAGTGCTTTGAGCCCAAAAAACTGTCCTAGCCCTATCTGAAAGATGTATGAACACTAAAATGTGGCACATGTTTTTACAAACAAGACCTGTATATGCCAATTCTACGGGGGCATGCCATGCCTGACTCCTATGATATTTATGAATATGTCACAACAAAATGTGGCACGAAACTGGTATACCAATTTCATAGTGGGCAGGCTGAGACAAATGTTGTTACATACATTCTATGCGCCACTTATGTCGCATAAATGTGTCTAGCAATGGCAAACATTTATAAAGTCCTGTAAGATACTTTCATGAATGCTGATGAATTACACTAACATACTGAGTATGTAAGAAACCTAAAGTACATCTATCATGGCGGCGTCACTTTTCATACATGTCCCCCTTAGTATCCTATATATACCCTGTTACCTGCATCACAGGGGGCTGCAACAATTGATCCATCCAGACACTTAAAGGTTCTCCCAAAGATCTGATGCCTTCCACATCGGGGTGTAAAGGTAGTGGAAAAACATTCTTGTGCTTTTGGGCAAAGAATGTAAGATGGATATTATAAGATGCATCGCATACAATTTTACAGGAATGCTCTTGGTGATAGCACCCATCTTAATGCCATCTTCCAATAGAGACTTCAACTTATCCTAATACAAACAAATAGGATCTTCTCTGTGACAGAGAAGGTTAATAAGTGGAGGGAATCACTGTAAAAAAAAAACGTATTAGCAAGGAGTCCTGGTGGATATTCAGATTAGGCTTGAGTTCCAAAAGGTTTTAGTGCATGTTCACACAACTGAATAAAATTTAAGCATTGAACCCACATGTATTCTGCCACTGAAAACCACGTTGTCTGATTTTTTTTACTAAAGTACGTGCTTATTGCAGTCAGAAAGAGTTAAAATTTATGTCTATTGGTTTTGGTTGCTGATTCACATCAAAAAGCATATGTAGTACTAGTATAAATATTTTGTAGTGGGTATTGCATGAGAATTTTAGCCATCCCATTGACATCCATGTGCAATTCGACCGAAGAATGAACATGTTCAAAGTTTTTTTTTACCATGTGTCGATTATGAAAACAGCATGCCGAAATATGCAACGTATGAACTACAATGTGTATTTTTTATTAAGGTCAATGGGAATCGTTTTCGTTCAGTTTTCATTGAACACTTTTATGTAGGATCTGCGTGGAATCCAACTACAAATCCTCATCGTGTGGACGGAGCCTATATTAGTGACAGGATTTATAATATCAATGCTAATGTGATAGCATACTTATGAGATTCATACAGTGGGGAAAAAAAGTATTTAGTCAGCCACCAATTGTGCAAGTTCTCCCACTTAAAAAAGATGAGAGAGGCCTGCAATTGACATCAAAGGTAGACCTCAACTATGAGAGACAAAATGAGAAAACAAATCCAGAAAATCACATTGTCTGATTTGGAAAGAATTTATTTGCAAATGATCGTGGCAAATAAGTATTGGTTCAATAGCAAAAGTTCATCTAAATACTTTGTTATACATCCTTTGTTGGCAATGACGGAGGTCAAACGTTTTCTGTAAGTCTTCACAAGGTTGACACACATTGTTGCTATTTAAGTTGGCCCATTCCTCCATGCAGACCTGCTCTAGAGCAGTAATGTTTTGGGGCTGTCACTAGGCAACACGAGATCTGGAGACTGGCAAGGCCACCCCAGGATCTTGCAATGCTTCTTACAAAGCCACTCGTTCGTTGCCCTGGCAGTGTGCTTGGGATCATTGTCATGCTGAAAGACCCAGCCACGTTTCATCTTCAATGCCCTTGCTGATGGAAGGAGGTTTGCAACCAAAATCTCACAAAACATGGCCCCATTCATTCCTTCATGTACACGGTACCTTTGCAGAGAAACATCCCCAAAGCATGATGTGGCCACTCCCATGCTTCACAGTAGGTATGGTGTTCTTTGGATGCAAGTCAGCATTCTCTCTCCTCCAAATACGATGAGTTGTGTTTCTACCAAACAGTTCTACTTTGGTTTCATCTGCCATATGAAATTCTCTCAATACTCTTCTGGATCATCCAAATGCTCTCTAGCAAACTTCAGATGACTTGGACATGTACTGGTTTAAGCAGGGGGACACGTCTGGCACTGCAGGATCTTAGTCCCTGGCAGCGTAATGTGTTACTGATGGTAGCCTTCGTTATGTTGGTCCCAACTCTCTGCAGGCCATTCACTAGGTCCACCCGTGTCTTTCTGGGATTTTTGCTCACCGTTCTTGTGATCATTTTGACCCCACGGAGTGAGATCTTGCATGGAGCCCTAGATCGCGGGAGATTATAAGTGGTCTTGTATGTCTTCCATTTTCTAATTATTGCTCCCACAGTGGATTTCTTCACACCAAGCTGCTTGCCTATTGCAGATTCAGTCTTCCCAGCCTGGTGCAGGGCTACAATTTTTCTTCTGGTGTCCTTCGACAGCTCTTTGGTATTCACCATAGTGGAGTTTGGAGTGTGACTGTTTGAGGTTGTGTACCGCTGTCTTTTAAACTGATAACAAGTTCAAACAGGCGCCATTACTACAGGTAATGAGTGGAGGACAGAGGAGCCTTTTAAAGAAGAAGTTACAGGTCTGTGAGAGCCAAAAATCTTGCTTGTTTGAAGGTGACCAAATACTTATTTTCCACTATAATTTGCAAATAAATTCTTTCCAAATCAGACAGTGTGATTTTCTGGATTTGTTTTCTCACTTTGTCTCTCATAGTTGAGGTCTACCTGTGATGCCAATGACAGGCCTCTCTCATCTTTTTAAGTGGGAGAACTTGCATAATTGGTGGCTGACTAATACTTTTTTTCCCTACTGTACAAGCTTTTAACCTTTGCATGGGTATTTCATTTCTCTTTTTCCCCAGTTGTTGTCATGTGATGTTGTTCGATACCATGTGACTATGTACATATTATTTAAAAATGGGTATCTGTGAGGGTATTGCTATGGCAGCGAAAACAACTCCGAAACATGTAAGCATTATAGTACTCTTTCTGTACTGCTATACTGGCTATTAAAATGCTATTTTAAGTAAAGCAATGTGATTTTATATATATTTTTCAAGCTGTGTGTAGATGCTGGAAATTGTTTCTTGCATTGGTTTAACGATTTTGTGTTTAACATTATTGACTACAGTTTAAATCTGTGTTTAGCCAATAGTTTGTATTCTAATTACTTAACTAAAGGAAGAGAACCAAACAATAGTAATAACAGAAATATATTAGAATACCACACCACTTGAAAAAAATGTGGAAAACATTTCATGAATTTTGTATTTTATGGATGTGTTTTTGGCATTATATTATTTAGTGTCATTTCATATATAATTTGGCAGTTTTTGAAATTCTGTATTCTATGCAGAAAAATACCCAAAACAGTGTCATACCTAAAACATGCTGTGGTGTGACATAAACAGCACTGACCGCAAAAATGCTATCTATAGATAAATACTTACATTCACTATAGACTTTTAACATGTAGCTGCAGCATTTCAAGCCCAAATAATGTGCTAAAAACACAGCAGAAAATCATAGAAAATTCAGAATGTACACAAAGGGCAACATGTATGATCGGGATTTGCGCCTGTTTTCTGGCGAAAACGGCGCCTCACCGACCCGAATCCCCTGTCAGACGCAGGGATGCGATGTCAGGCGCAGCCTTCACCACTTTCGGCTGCGCCTAACATGAAGGAGTGTGCAATGGGCGCGGTGTGGGCGTTCTGGGGCGGGACACGGCACATTAGAAAACTCCGAGGCATGCGTGATCGTGGGTCGGCAAAGTGCGGCGCATTGCAGCGCTCGAAAGCTCCGACAGGCAGACCTAGTTGAAGTTGGTCTAAACGAGCCGGAGGAGGCGAAGAGAAGCGAGAACGTAACATTAGAGGAAACATATAGAAGATCGCAAAAGAAATCCATCTCAGCGCTCAGCTTCGTGAGGCATGGAGTATGATTCCAAAAATCGTTTTTATTAGGTGTAATACATTTTCAGAAAAAGAGCTCAAACCTTCTAAAAAAAAAAAACATAAAAAATCACTTTCCAAAAATCTAGAACGGCGCAACATCAGGAATTATGATATTGGAAATTGCCGGGAAATACAGTAATTCAAGTTCTGCAAGCGCTTCTCATTGGTCGGCAGAATTGAAGTGACAGTGAACCATTAAAAGCTATGGATAAGTATTGACCAATCAAATTCAAAGGCGGAACAGTTCAAAATACAGTAAAAATGCAGAAAAAGTTGATTGGTTGAACTAGCGGGGGCTTGGCTATCCAGGCCAATCAGAATAAGAGCGACAGGGACCCATTATAACCTATGGAGAAGTATTGACCAATCAAATTCAAAGGCGGGACAGTTCAAAATACAGTAAAAATGCAGAAAAGAGCTAATTGGTTGAGCTAGCAGGGGCTTGGCTATCTCGGCCAATCAGAGCGCGAGCTACTTTCTCCCATTGTAATCTATTGCCATATCGGGGCACTGAAATCTCGGCTCTCAGCTCCGTGCGGCGTGGAGTATGATTAAAAAAATCGTTTTTATTAGGTGTCAAATATTATCTGAAAAAGAGCTGAAACCTTCTAAAAACATAAATCAATCAAATCCCTAACAACGCGTTTGTCGCCGAGACCGGCGCTAAATAGGTAATTGCCATAGAGAGAATTGCCGGGAATACAGTAATTCAAATTCTGTAAGCTCTTCTCATTGGACGGCAGAACCCAACCAATCAGAATAGGAGCGACAGTAAACCATTATAAGCTATGGAGAAGTATGGACCAATCAAATGAAAAGGCGGACAGTTCAAAATACAGTAAAAAGGCAGAAAAGAGCTGATTGGTTGAACCCAGGCGGCAGATATGAATCCACCAATCATATGTAGTGCGTCTATTTTGAGTGGAGCAAGTAGGGCGCGATAGAAGGGCGCCCTAAAAGTTATTACTGTCTATGGGAAATATTCTAGTACTGTCATTGGTTGGGGGGAAGAGGGGTTCGTCCAGCTTAGCCAATCAGCTGGGTGAGCTACCTTCTCATAGAGTTCTATGGGGAAAAGAAATGCATAGAGTTCTATGGGGAAAAGAAATGCAGAGCGAGCTCTGTTTGTGATTGGCTAAGTTCTCGGCGACAAACGCGTTGTTAGTGATTTTATTTCTGTATGTTTATAGAAGGTTTTAGCTCTTTTACAGAGAATGTTTTACACTTAATAAAAACGATTTATTTACTAATACTCCATGCCTCACGGCGCTGAGATTTCAGTGCCCCGATCTGTCCATAGACTACAATGGGAGAAAGTAGCTCGTGCTCTGATTGGCCGGGATAGCCAAGCTCCCGCTAGCTCAACCAATCAGCTCTTTTCTGCATTTTTACTGTATTTTAAACTGTCCCGCCTTAAAATTTGATTGGTCAATACTTCTCCATAGGTTTTAATGGGTCACTGTCGCTCCTATTCTGATTGGCTGGTTTATGCCGACGAATGAGAAGAGCTTACAGAATTTGAATTACTGTATTTCCCGGCAATTTCCAATATCCAAATTCCTGATATTGCGCCATTCTTGATTTTTGGAAAGTGATTTTATTTATGTATTTTTTTAGTAGGTTTGAGCTCTTTTTCTGATAATGTTTTACACGTAATAAAAACGCTTTTTTAAATTCATACTCCATGCCGCACGGACATGTTTAATGATTTTTCGCTCATTTCCAGCCTGTCTCGATTCGGAATACATGTTAGGCGCAGTCCCTTCTGCGCCTAAGTCCCGCACTGCGCCTCACACACTGGCGAGGCACGGTGAACTTTTCACCGCATGTATGAGCGCACCTCCTCGGACGGCGAATCTTAGGCGCAGTCCCGCACTGCGCATAAGTCCAGCACTGCTGCTTTAAAAAAAAAACATGAAAGTTCAGTAGCTGGTGCCTTCACATTCTGAAAGGTAGGTCTGGACAGGCCACAGAGAAATATAACATTAGTGTAACGTAGTGTAGGACCCACCTGCATTTGAGGTCTCGTTGAAGTCGCAGGTGGGCTTAAGCAGTTTTGCGCAAAAGTGGGAACTAAGAACCTCAAAAAAAAGTCCATGTTTTTTTTTTTTTTTTTAAAGCAGGAATGTTTTTTTCAACGTATTCAAATCTAGTGTGCTGCTGATATTGTTATGTGTATGTATATTACAGCCACAACAGCGTGCACCCATGTTTACTTTTTTTTAAAAGGTTTTTTGGATGTGCTGAACCAAATGTTGCTTTTAAGTCCAGCACTGCGCCTCACGCACTGGCGAGGCGTGGTGGACTATACACCGCATGTATGAGCGCACCTCCGGCGCCGACATACATGAGGTGCAGGCTTTCACGTTCGAGCGCTCGAAAACTTGCGCTCCGATGTGGCGAGCTTCATACATGTCGCCCAAAGAGTTGATGCACACACAGTATCTCACAAAAGTGAGTACCCCCCTCACATTTTTGTAAATATTGTATTATATCTTTCATGAGACAACACTGAGGATATGACACTTTGATACAATATAAAGTAGTTAGTGTACAGCTTGTATAACAGTGTAAATTTGGTGAGCCCTCAAAATAACTCAACACACAGCCATCAATGTCTAAACCGCTGGTACCAAAAGTGAGTACATCCCTGAGTGATATAGGACAATGTGTGCCCAATTTGCCATTTTCCCTCCCTGATGTCACATGACTCATTAGTGTGACAAGGTCTTGGGTGTGAATGAGGAGCAAGTGTGTTAAATTTGGTGATAGCGCCCTCACACTCTCTCATACTGGTTACTGGAAGTTCAACATGGCACCTCATGGCAAACAAATGTCTGAGGATCTTAAAAAAAAGAATTATTGTTCTACATAAAGATGACCTAGGCCATAAGAAGACTGTCAACACCCTGAAACTGAGCCTCAATGTGGTGGCCAAGAACATAAAGTGGTTTAACAAGACAAGTTCCATTGTCAACCAAAGAAGTTGAATGCATGAGCTCAGCATCATATCCAGAGATTGCTTTTTCGAACTAGACTTATTAGTGCTGTCAGTATTGCTGCAGAGGTCAATTGCTGAAGACAATGAGACTAAGGACATAGATTACTGGAACCATGTCCTGTGGTTTGATGAGACCAAGAGAAAGTTATTTGGTTCAGATGGTGTCAATTGTGTGTGGCCGCAACCAGGAGTACAAAGACAAGTAAGCTTTGCCTATAGTCAAGCAGGGTGGTGGGAGTTTTAAAGTTTGGGACTGTCAGCTTTGGGGAGCTACAGTTCATTGAGGGAACCTTGCCAACATACTATTTACTGTGATATACTGAAGCAGAGAATGATCCCCTCCCCTCAGAAACTGGGCCACAGGGCAGTATCTCAGCATGATAATGACCCCAAAACACACCTCCAAGATGACTTCTGCCTTGCTAAAACAAATGAGGGTAAGGGTTCTGGAGAAGCTAAGAGTCTCCATTTGTGGAGGAGCCAAGGTCTCTAACATCCACCAGCTTGGTGATGTTATCATGGAGGAATGGAAGAGGATTTCAGTGGCTGCAACCTGTGAACTCTAGTGAACATTTTTTTCCAGGCAGTGCTGGAAAATAATGGTGGCCACACAAAATATTGAGACTTTGGGCACAATTGGTTCATTTTCACTTAGGGATGTACTAACTTTTGTTGCCAGCGTTGATGGCTGTGTGTTGACTTATTTTGAGGGCACACCAAATTTACACTGTTATACAAGCTGTACACTGACTACTTTACTTTGTAGCAGTGTCATATCTTCAGTGCTGTCCCATGAAAGGATATAATGCATTAATTACAGAAAATGTTAGGGGTGCACTCACTTTTGTGAGATACTGTAGCTGTACATCCTTTACAAATCTGTAATATAGCATCTTTTCTCTGTTTTAGGTGTCTCCAGTGGCGCAGAGAGTTCATACAAGATTTTTTAAATGCCATGCCATGTGCCATGCCACACGTGCCAAATTATGCAGATATCAGGTGGGTGAGTAAAAGATGCCTATGGGTTCCTAACTGTATTAATGTGTTCAAAAGCAAAAAAGTAAATAAAACAGAATAAAATACAATAAAACTCTGTTGACAAAATCAGCAGAATGTCACTGACCCTTATAAAGTTGTAATATTAAGAAAGAACTTCAAAGTTATACAGTAAATACAAATAATAAAGCAATCAAATACTCTCTGACCTTTTATGATACACCAAGGGTATATATTCAGGAAGTTTCAGATTTGAACTGACTTGTCTTTATAGGACAAGCCGGCAACGTTAAGGTTTCATATTCAGCTGGAATAGCACTAAAATGTTCTGTTGTAGCAGTTTTGTCACATAAAAGGAACGGTACTGAAGAGCTGTGACTGGGTGAAAAGTAAAATGAATACAAATGATGAAAATGGAAAGGTCAGGCAAGTGTTGGCCTTTAAACAGAAATCACTTTCAAAATATGGTACAAAGATTGATCTTTCTGCTGCAACAAAATAAAAGTGAAAACTGAAAATTTTGTGAAGGGTGTTTCTGTTTATGTCTGCAGTACATGTGTAATTAGATCCAGTAAAGGAAATATTCCATACAGCAGCAGGAAAGCTCTAATGCAATAAGGGGTATATGACTGGTAATTGGCAATTAGTGAGGATCTATGTGGACACAGTGGTTAAAATTGCTGACGTACAATTCTGTGACCGCCGTGTAAATTTGGATTCAGAAATCTTCCTGTAGTCTGCATATTCTCCATCCTCATTGTTTTTATGTGAGCTGTTATAGACATCATAATTTTCAACAATGTTTGAAAAAATTACAAATAGGTATACTCAATTAAAATGTGTGAAAGTCAGCATGGTACAAATAAAAAGTTTAAAAATATTTAGCCGAGCTACACTTGCTTTTTAAAGTACACAACACCAATTGAAATATGGACTAATAGCGAAAAATACAAGGAGGGAATTTAAAGATAAGCAAACCAACCCTAAAAACAGCAACCAAAAACTTCCTAATATATAAAAAACATATAGGGCGACATGCATGAAATTTGGCATTAAGACACTAAAATTCATGCGCATAATAATAGGCTAGAATGCGCCTGCTTTATGAACCTGCTCTTCAGCGGGTCATAAATCATACGCATTCTAGCACTCAGGTGACAGTTCGGGATCAGGTATTATCACTTTGAAAGTGGTATATCTGTTCCAGCTGTAAAGCGCCTAGAAACGCCGTAGTGAAGCTATAAATATGTAGCTTCGCAACGGTTGTAGTGCGCCTCGCCTCCCGCACGTCCTCCGAGATCGGGCGATTTACAAAGCACCGTAGGTGGGACATTTAAAAACATATGAACTGGGCTGCGTCTGATAACGGGCTGAAAAGATGCCAATTATCTGGCGCGGCCCAGTTCATATATGTCACCCATAATGTGAAAGAAACAATATTATTATAAGAAATTAATAAAAATAGCAAGAATAAAAAGGCATTGGTAAAATATTTAACATCCCAGATAGGTAACCAAACCATATGATATAATAAAAGATGTGAGGTGAGTAAATAATAAAATTACAACTACCCCTAAGGGAATAATAAAATATATACAAATAACCTCAAGCAAAAATTAGTACCATAAATGTACTAAAGTTTGGCATGAAACTCCTACAAATCCATATCATACAGGTGACATGGCTGAGACTAGTTTTGCTGTAGAACGGGACACATTTATATAGTGCTGTGGGACACTTTCATACATACAGTCACAGCGCACAATATTAAAAACAGAGGTAGAGCTGGCGAGCCTTTGCCAGGTTCATACAAGTCCCCTTATATGCTACCATAAAAGATATGAGGTGAGTATACAATAAAAGTAAAAATATATCTAAGGGAATAATACAAAATAACTCCAAGCAAAAATTACTACAGCAATATAGCAAATATGAAAGAATACATGCCCAGTGGATGCACAGGAAACAACCGTAAAGTGCGCCTCCCAACGAAACAAGTGGCAATAAGGTTGTTTCCTGTGCATCCACTGGGTCTGTATCCTTTCCTGTTTGCTATATTGCTGTAGTAATTTTTGCTTGGAGTTATTTTGTATTATTCCCTTAGATATATTTTTACTTTTATTGTATACTCACCTCATATCTTTTATGGTAGCATATAAGGGGACTTGTATGAACCTGGCAAAGGCACGCCAGCTCTACCTCTGTTTTTAATATTGTGCGATGTGACTGTATGTATGAAAGTGTCCCACAGCACTTTATAAATGTGTCCCGTTCTACAGCAAAACTAGTCTCAGCCATGTCACCTGTATGATATGGATTTGTAGGAGTTTCATGCCAAACTTTAGTACATTTATGGTGCGCTGTTCAACTTTGGCACGACATGCCTCCCACATCTTTGGTACATTCAAAACTGTCGTGTCTGGCACAGATTGTGTCATGTTTTGGTGTACAACAGCTCATACATCTATAGAACAGGGCTACAACAGTTTGTTTGGCTCAAAGCACGGAAAAAAAATGGTGCAGCCCCGTTCATACATGTCGCCTATAGTTTGGTTACCTACCGGGATGTTATATATTGTACTACTGCCTTTTTACTTACGGTATGTTGTTTTTATTATTTATTATAAAGTCTGTTTTACATATTTGTTTCTTCATACATAAGGAGGGTTTTACTTGCAGTTTTTGGGGTTGGTTTGCTATTTGAAGTGAAACACTAACCTTTCCTTCTCTGTAACAATTACGTTATGCATGCACAGCCGAGTCACAGTAAAATCACATTATTATGACCACTTTCAATATCTGTGCTGTGTAGCTCATGAAGGAAGTCTCATGTCATGAACCGGTTTGGTGGTAAACTGAAAGACACATGTATATTCATTGCTGTCATGGGTAACAGGGGTGATTTTTCAGAATTGTAAAATCAAATAATTATTGGTTTTCAGGCCATGGTGATAGTATTTCTGAAACTGCGCAGTTTGTGAATTGTTTACATGCAGCCGTGGTGAAAAAGCATCATGAGTGGACAAATGGCACCATTGTGAATAAGTGACATAGAAAATGCATAGAAACATGTGTCAGGGATGTCACAGCTATGAAGGTGCATGAAGCCGGACCAAAACACTTCAGTAGAACGGCTCACCACCGATATGAACCAGGGGGCTACCAGAGGTGTGTCTAAAACAACATTTCAGCAAAGCTTTCTCTAATGAGTCACAATTTCTGCTTCATTGAACAAATGGATGGAAAAACATCAGAGAACAAACACCTTGCAACCATTGCTGGAAGAACACAATCTGATGGTGGCAGGTTTATCCTTGCAGATCATGAATACCCAAACATGCTGATTGTCTTTCCTGGGGCAGATAGAATCCTGCAGCAAGACAATGCAAAGTCACGTGGCTAGAAATTTCCAACATTGTTTGGAAGAGCATCAAGAATACTACCCTGGCCTTCTTATTAACTAGACTTAATCCTAACTGAGCATCTGTGAGATTACCTCAATCATCATATTCACTCTATGGCTCCTCCCCAAAACACCCTCCAGCAGTTATGGGATGCTCTGCAGTCAGCATGGTTCCAGATACCTGTTGCAACTTCCTAGGATCCTATTGAGTCACTTCCAGCCAGTTTAGCTGCTGCATAAAACAATTAGGCCATGTTCACACGGCTTAAAATGGGCCGTATTTCGGTTCGTAATTACGCGCCGGAGTGCGCAAATTATGGGCTGAAAACGGCCCATTCATTACGGTAATCCACAGTTCTCATAGAGAACAATGGATTACGTCTCCTCTCCCTGCTCGGCGAAAACGCCGAGGGGGGAGATAATTGACATGTCATTTTCTAGCGGCGTATACGCGCCGCTAGCAATGATTCTCTATGGGTCGGTGAGGTCCCGGCCCCCCACTCCCTCCCCCACTCCCGCCCCGTCCCCGGCCTCACGGCGTAACTGCGGGGCGTAATTACGTCCCGCAGTTAACCCGTGTGAACATAGCCTTAGTCTGAATATTAGCTGATTATACTACTAAACAGCTAACAGCTTCGGATACTGGTCATAAATGTCCCTTCATGCAGAAAAGCTTCAAAGCTGCCAGAATTCTAAGTCAATTGAGTGTGTCAGTGTCTTTCTGGATCTGATGTATGATGGATCTGGGAAAATATAATAGCTTCTATAATAACAAACATAAAAACATTGTAACAATTTACACTTAAACAAAAGAATACTTTTTAAAATGCCTTTAAGTTGAAAAAAAACAACAAAAAAACAAAAGCAAATGTAAAGCTATACATTATTGGCATCATCACATTTGTATGAACTATAAAATTATCATTTTATTTATCCTCCATAGTGAACCCCATAAATAAAAACAGCTGTTTTTTTTTTCATATTACCTCCAAAGAAACAGAATAATAATTCAAAAAAGTGATAAGAAAATAGTATGTACCTCAAAATAGTTATAAAGAAAACTTCAAAGTAGAAAATTCCAAAAACAGAGAGAAATACTGTTTTAATTATAAGCCCCAAAATATAAAACTACTCTAATATATTATACCCCAAAAAGGGTTTAATAAAAAAAAAAAAATACAACTCATTCTGCACAAGACAAGCCCTATTATGGCTGTATCTATTAAAAAAAATATGGAAATTCAACAACAAAAAAATGGCAAAAAAATGCTTGATGATTGAAGGCCAAAATAGGCTGATCATTAAGTAAGTCTCTTTGTTATTCTTTGTCTCCCTTTCCTGCTGTGAGATTTACTGTAGGAGCGCTTTTTGATTCTCTCCATAAATGTATACACTATATATTCAGATACATTGCAGTGTTATCTGGCAGGTAGTACTAGTCACCAATTTTGTTTTTCTTTTCTTTCTAATAATTCCAGCTGGGAATGTCAAGCTGATCTAAAACACTTTGATATCACACTATGACAGAGATATCAAAGCTTACTATGAAACCAGAGATAAAAAACAGATGATTTATAATAAACCACTTGGATAAAAACGGCTCTCTAGCACAGCAAGGTGTAAAGCTACACGGTTATCTTACACGGTTGTCACACACATCATACTAAAAATTTACATATGTTCGAATCTGCATATTTTCATAATATAATCTTTAGCAGCTTTAGTAAGTAGAAAAATTGAAGACTTGTTAAACAAGTCCTAAGGGGGCTATTACGCAGGTGTTAGTGGGCTTGCAATTTACTGCTCGTGTAATAGCACCCTAAGAAGCCAAATTGCTTTTCAGTATTGATTACCTAACAATGTCATTTAAGTGTCAAGAGACTAAATTAAAACATTGAAGGCACAGACTTTAATAATATAAAATGTACCCCCTTGAAACATGCTGCATCAATTCTGGAAATATAGGTCTTGCAGGTAATTCCTCATACACATCTTTCTATGTCATACATACTCAGGATAACGAGATATTGGTGTCTGTTTGGTATGGTCTTTTCACTGAGCTACAGTAGCAGCCATGAAAATTCATGTTCTGGGCTAAAGAAAATGGAATGTCTTAAAATTACTATACCTATGGCTCACACCATTTAGCCATAACATTAAACCACCTGCCTAATATTTTATAGACCCCTCTTGGAGCCATCAAAACCGTTCTCACCCAAGCAGGCAAGGACTTTATAAGTTTTGAAGGTGTCCTGTGCCATATGGCACCAAGAGGTTCTGTAAATTGCAAGGTGGGACTTCCATGAATGTACTGTTTTTTGCTGCACGTTCCAGATGCTATGTTAAACTAAGAACTGGAGAATTTAGAGGTCAGATCCATATCTTGAGCTCTTTGGCATGGTGCTTAAACATTTTCTGAACAATTTTTGCAATGTGGCAGACTTTATCCTGCTGAAAGACACTGTGATTAGGCAACAATGTTCCCATGAAAGATGTAAGTGTTCTATAACAATGCGTAGCTAGGCGGTACATGTCAAAATAATATCTGCAGGAATTCCAGGACCCGCAAGTCCACACAATGTTAAAACAAAGAATTCATCAGACCAGACCATCTTCTTTCACTGATCCATTGCCCAGTTCTGATGCTCATATTCCCATAGCAGGCATTAGAGTGTATTGGATGGGTACTCTTAGGCCCCATTAATACAACGGGTTTGGCCGCGAGTTCGGCCGCGGCTTTCGCCGCGGTTCCCGCGGCCTAGCCTCGTCCAACCCTCGCCGCAGACTCGCGTCTCCCGCCGCGGGTTTGCAGCGCGGGCGCTGGGCATGGTCTCGGCGCGGGTGTGGCGTGGCTTGGGACGCGGCTTGCGAAGAGGGTTTGCCCCCATGCAACACCGCACGGCCGCCGCGCTGAGAGTTCTCACACAAGCGTGGCAAGGCCGCGACCCCAAAGCCGCGGCCAAATCCACGGCGTGTGGATATTAACGCGGTTTCAAATAGGAAACCATGTTAATAAACTAGGAGCGATTTGGCCGCGGAAAACGCGTTGGAACCCGCGGCCATAACCACGGCCAAATCTGTCATGTGAACATACCCTTAGAGTATGTTCACATGGTGTATTGTGGCACGCATAGGTACGCAAAGCAATACGCCTTTGTTAGTGCTGTTGAAAGTATGCACTTGCAAGCACGTACTTTCAATGCGCAATGGCGCGGGTAAGCTTTCTCCCTCCTATTCTTTTCTATTTCTCATGGTGTAAGCACCTGAAAGAGGTGATAGGTAACTTTTTTTTTGGCCGTACATTACACACTGGGAAAAACAATCGTAAAATCATCATCGTCTGAACAATGACGATGATTTTACACAGGACTCACCATGATCGAACTGACTGACTGATGGCAGCTTGGGGCAATGAGAGATAAGAGAGCAGGGACAGGAGACGTGGTTGGTAACCAGACATGCTAATGAACTCTAATAGGAGTTAAAATCTTCTTTATCTCCGGACCAAAGCAAAATCAGAACAGCAATTTATTTGGAAATAGTCCTTTCCCTATATTTTAAAACCTAATCATTGCTAATCCCTTTAACTCTCTAGAGCCAGTATCACTATTGACCACCACTCCTCCTTTTTAAGGTTCTAGGCAAACAAATTCTTATATGTTATGTTGCTTTATCTCTGGTCAAGTGACATGAAGGGAATAGGACATTTGGTAATTATTCTCAAACAAAAAATGTCAGATTCGACAGACGTTCAATAAAGGTTCTGTATCTGTATACAAGTCTATAGTCTTATGGCCACATGTTTGAAAACTGTCTCGGTCTGAGACTTTGGTGTCCAGAGCAACCAATCAGAGCGCCCCTTTTCATTTCATATAGTACTCTGAAAAGATAAAATGGGAGCTTTGATTGGTTGCTATAGGCAGTGCCCCCCTTAGCTTTGACCTGAATTGTCAACAGTTAATCCCATTTTTGCTTCGGCCAAGAAACATTACAATAAGAAAAAATATCTTTCACCAGTAAAAGAACATAACACTTAAAAAACATTACTATGTGTAGGAGATACCAAACTGTAGAAACTACCTGATAATTGTATGAGAGACAAAAAAAAGTGTGAAAATCAGGAAGTGATACAGAGAACAGTGCTTAATTTACACATTGAAACCTAAGAAAACACTCATCTCTATTAAACTTCATTAAATTCCTGAGAATGACTGAAATGTACATAATACATCAAAGCTGAGTCTATAATATGAGGTATAGCATTAAGCAGCTAGACAACAGTTAAATGTTTTATTTGACCCAGATGCTAAACTCCTAAATATTAACACTCTGATGTTGCATGATAAATCCCCCCCCCCAAAAAAAAAGCATCTTTAAAGGGGTTTTCTCACTACAATGATTCACTTTCAACATGTAAAGGAAAGGTAAATGATGACTTTTACTAAATACACTGTTCTTTTGATACATCCATGATCAGGAGGTAAGGTAGATTTTATCTGGTCTGAGTGCACACAAATGTTTCTATGTTTCCGTCCATAACTCCCTTCCTGATTAGACAAAGAGCAGGGAGTGATGTCACCATGATTGGACAGAGCAAAGTCTTTGGGCGACACGCATGAAATTTGGCATTAACACGCCAAATTTCATGCACCTATAATAGGCTAGACTGTGCCTGATGTACAGTATGAACCCGCTCTACAGTGGGTCATAAATCAGGCGCATTCTAGCACTCGGGCGACAGTTTGGGATCAGGTATACCACTTTGAAAGTAGTATACCTGTTCCAGCTGTAATGCGCCCAGACATGCCGTAGCAAAGCAACAAATATGAAGCTTCACTACGGTTTTAGTGTGCCCCGCCTCCCGCGTGCAGCAGATTTAAAAATGTATGAACAAAGTTGTGCCTGATATCGGGCTGTGAAGCCAGATATCTGGTGCAGCCCCGTTCATACATGTCGCCCTTTACCTCTAACAAAATGAGATTGTTTACCTTTGATATGCACTTGTTTTTGCTCCTTGGAGCTCAGTAGCTTTGTTTACTACAGATTACATATTCTGCATGTATGCTACTGTAACGCTCAGCTACTTATAGAGGAGCTAACAATGCTAATCACTGCTTTAGAACCACCCACAGGCTGACCAGGCAGTGTGAATCTGTAGCTGCCTGTGACTCTGTGAAACAGCATGGTGAAAAAACACATGGTCCTATGGCTGATCCCTGTGGTGCTCTGGCAGTTTGGTCCCTGAAGAATGGTGAAGCATGGTGGATACCATGGCTTGGCCTCGAAGTCTACAAGCAGCCTAAGGCTATATTGAGACTTCTACCTACATTGAGGTACCACTACCAATTGATTAATAGCACTGCCATAAGTCTTAGTGTTGCCTTAATCATAGAAAGATGTGTTTCAAAGCAGAATAATCGTCTGTCCTGCTCTTGCCCAGTCTGTCAATGGAAGATGGTTCAAAAAGTGTCAAACATAGTCCAAGTAAATGGAACATCAGCATGCCATCCAATCTTTTATCTTTCCACACAGCTCAAAAATACCAATACATAACCAAATATAAACTTTTGGCAGAGTGGAGTAACTCTTATGGTCACTGTCTATCTACAATATCCTTTATTACTCTACAATATCAGTATATATATATACATATAAGTTCTGAAGGTGTCCTGTGCCATATGGCACCAAGAGGTTAACATAGCAACCAATCACAGCACCCCTCTCATTTTTCCAGAGCACTATATGAAATGAAATGGGAGCTCTGATTGGTTGCTATAGACAACAAAGTGAGTTTTAGACCTAGACCGTTTTCATACATGTGGCCATATGTGTTCCTGTACCATAAGTTCATGTTATTATTAGGATTATTTATCAAGTGCTATTAGTATTTCTTAGCTTTACATGCTAAGTGAGACTTTTAAGCATATTAATAAAAGTTATATTTTATAGGTTCACCTGGTTTATTAAAGGTTATTCCACACAGTTCAAAATCACTACATTTGACTTCAATAATGAGGAACATCTTACTAGTGTTTCAAGTAAACATATCAGGTTGTTTATACTGAGTGTCAGACTGGGGTCCCCAAGTGGAATTTTGTTCTTAGTGCCCACCTGTGGAGTTGATTCTGAAGCCCAATAGTGGAGTTGATTATAGGGTCACACACTATAGCTACTGTACATGCTTCTTATACTCTCCCTCTTACTTTTGTGCCTCTTTCATCCTGCCTTCCTGCCTCTCCCAAGGATGTACATGCAGTTTAAATTAAACTTCAGGTCTGCCATTCTCAAGGGCTTTAACCTTTTCCCCTGTGGGCCAGTCCGAAGCTGTTTATGCTGCCCTATCTGAGAGCAGAACCTGATAGAGGGAGATAAGCTGGGCTCTGTTATTATAGGATTATATGATTTGATGCTGAATTTGTAAGTAAAAAACAGAGAAAATCTGTGAAATCGAAAATATGCCTGACCCTGCCCACAAACACTGATTGACAGTTTACTCTGTACACACACTGATACAAAGAAAACTGTCAATCTCTGTATGTGGGCAGGGTATGTAGGACTCTTATTCTTACTTAAAGAGTCTGCTTTTTACTCAGAAATCCTGCTCCAATTTATATAAACCTACATACCACAGCGCTCAGTTTCTCTCCTTCTACCATATTCTACTCTCAGAGAGGGGGGCATACACCACCTGACAGGTTCCCTTAAAGCCAATAGATATCTTTGAAATAACAGAATAAAGGATACACAGGATAGAATGCTGACATCTCTGTTTCTCCTACTTTGTTTGAGATGATGCCACATTGCCACACATTTAAAGAGATTTCCACAATGTTAAAACATTTGCCTACCTATGTGACCACAAGCCAAAGACTGGCATCAGCAGTCATGTGCTATTCATACAGACCTTATTGGGCGCAATAATAACGTAGAATGCGCCTGACTCTATGAACCTGTTCTACTTTGGGTCATATATTTAGCACTTACTATCTACAAAGCGACAATTCAGGCTCAGGTAAACCACTTTTAAAGTGATCTGCCTGTTCCAGCAGTAATGTGTTTGAATTTGCCATACTAAAGACATAAATGTGTAGAATTCTACGGTTGTAGTGCGACACGCCTCCAGCACGCCCCTGCATCTTAGGCGCATTACAAAGTGCTGCGGGTGCCTCATAATGCACCTAATTATGGAGTGCGCCTCCTACATCGAGCGCACAGGGCTACACCAGTTTTTGGGCTGAAAAGACACCAGATAACTGCCGCAGCCCAGTATATACATGTTGCCCTTGATTTATGAGGCCCGTTCTTGACTCCTATTCATGTGAGACATGAACAGGATGTCATCGGCGAGGGACTGGTGTAAAAACAGAGAGGCAAGTACTAGTTACTGTCGAGGTAGTAGTGCTGGTTATTTTTTTATTATATCACAGTGGGGGTAGCAGGCAATATTTTAAAAGTAGTGGAAAACCCCTCAAGCATAGCAAATACATATTAGCCAAAAGATAAGAAAGGGTTAGCCTATTGTGAGTTTCAGTGTCCAGTTTGAAAATAAAACACTGTAGAATTGTTTTACTATACAGTAGGTAGAAAAAACTTCACCAAAATATACTTTACATAATTTAATTTACATCAATCAGCCATAACATTAAAACTAGGTAAAGTGAATAACAATGATTATCTCACGACAACAGCACCTGTCAAGAGATGGAATATATTAAAGGGGTTGTCTCACTACACCGATTTATCTTACCTCAGTCCTGTTTTCTCGGTTTCATTTTTGAATTCAGGGGTGTGTTTACTGGCTTATACTGACTACTACTGGCCTGCAGTGATGAGCTGCTGAGGCCTGTAGTTATAGCGACCAGCACTGGCAGCCTATCAGAAGAGATAAAAAAGGTCTGTAGCTATAGCAACCTGAGGAGCTGATGCAGCCCATACAAGAGGGGATATCAAGGAATAGGTAGGACACTGTTAATACACACATATTGCAAAGTGACTTGTTTTTGCAAGATCTTTAACATAAAAAGCAATCCTTGTAGTGAGACAACCCATATAAGGAAGAAAAGGAATAGTCAGTTATTGAAATAGGTATATTGGAAGCAGGAAATATAGAAATGTTTAAGGATGATTGGACAACAAGGTGGCGGAAAATGGCAGGCTTTGTAGGGTGTTTCCTTCATGAATTGTTGAGAACCTACCAAAAGTGGTGCAAACCAAAACAACTGGTTAAACCATGACAGGATCTTAGGTGCCTAAGTCACACTGATGGTAATGAGGAGAGAGTGCTAGTCTGTCTGTTCTGATCTCATAGAAGAGCAACTACAGCGTAAATTGCTCAAAATAGTTAATACTTGCTATTATAGAAAGACATATGATCAAACTGTGCATTTCTGCTTGCTACATGTAGGGCTGCATAGATGCAGACCAAGGAGTCGGAGGAGTGCTTACTCCTGTTGTATGCCAAAAGAACCTATAGTAGGTGCAAGTGTCAGATTAGACTATGGAGCGAAATAAGAAGTTGCTCTGATCGGACGAATCACATTTTCTATTAAATCATGTGGACAGTTGTATGTATGTGTCTGTATTGGGGAATTTTTTAAGCAACATGATAAAAAGTTTCTTGACTTAGGTGTTGATTTAGGGGGATGTGAATGAAAACAGTCTAAGGTTAATACCTTCTTTGTTTCCAATAGAGACAAACAGAGCTTTCTGAAAAGGGAGCTCTGAATGGCTTCTATGGGCAACATAGAAACATAGAAAGTTCTACACCTAGACTGTTTTCATTCTTGAGACCCTTAGGCTATGTACACGGGGTGATTTTGACATGCATTACTCGCGGCGCGTAATCGCCACAAATAATTGACATTTCACTTATCTTCCCACACGTACAATACAATCGCATTGTACGTGCGGGGGGAGGGGCGAGGCTTAATCTATAGTTCTCTATGAGAACTATGGATTACCGTAATTGGGGCATGCATCTCACCGCAAATTAAAGGGGTTCTCAAGGAAAAGAAGAAAACAGAATAGATAAACTCCATGTTATGAAGAAAAAAATCCTAAATAACTTTAATTAGAAAAATCTGCTTGTTTTGTCTAGGGGATAATCATTATAGAAGAACAAAACGGCCGCCGGGCTCCTTCCTCAACAGATACCTGTCCTACAGGAAGTAGGACAGACTCTGAGTTGCTTTATGGTTTTATGAATTACCTAACTGTGATGAAATGAATTTTGATATAAGGTATGGCTATGCAGAGTATAAAGTAGACTGAGGGCTGTCTAGATGCACACATACTGTATATATATGTAAATAATTTGGGATGGATATAGAGTCTAGAGCTCAGCTGGCAAGAAGCGGCTGTTGTGGGAAATGTTTTCAGAGAGCGCAATTAGCAACTGTAGCTCCGCCCACTAGCCCAGTGAGGAGAAAGATCTAACATGGCGATGATATGTGATATAACAGTGTTTGAAAGTGGTTCCCACACTGGATTGTGATGGATAGTTACTGCTTATTTATAGTGTTACTGAACTATATGTTCTTATTTTTTTGGGTTTCTCACACAACCCCTTAAAGTGCAAATACGCGGTGAAATGTGCGTCGGAATTACGCCGTGTGAACATACCCTTAGGGCAACATATATGAATGGGGCATGCATGAACAGTCACACTCTAAACTTTGGCACAATCAGCGCTGGCCCCGACAAATTGTAATGCAGCAAAGATTTCGGCCATTCTGGGGGTATGTCACATCACATTCGTAGAATTAGACACATTTATGAATGTGGGAAGCCAAACCTAGGCGCATAACAGAACCGTCAGACCAAGTTAAAGGTTGTCTGCCTGAGCCAGACTTATCGTATTGGCACTAGACTGTGCCTGTATGTATGCCCTGCAGAACAGGTTCATACATTGCCTTAAAGTTATTTAGAACTGGCCTGTCAGCGGCAAAGTTCATACATGTCGCCCTTAGTCTTGATTATTCCCAGATCTCAATCTAAAAAATATCCATGTGATGTCCTGAGAAAAAACAGATAATGGAGTCCCTACCTGGTAACAGCACATTCAAGATCTGCTACTAGCATCTTGGCGAAAGATACCATAGGAACTATTCAGTACATTCTTCAATGAATCAGAGCTGGTTTTGGCAGCAGAATGAATACCAGTGCAATACTAGACAGTTAATATGGCTAAGGAGCATTTATGACTAACTACTATATTTATGTATAGGCGGATAAAATCACAGTACGAGTCACCAGATATATCATTTCTTTAACCTCCAACATGTAGCTCTACTATACTCTGAATGTGGCCAAAAACAGTAGATTTCTGTTGGGCTGACAATGTAATGGATGCACCTCATCATAGACATTATAGTAAGGATTTCTTTCTTCACCAGAACCCTGGTCCAGCTTGACTCAACAGACAATATCAAAAGTTGTCAATTTTACAGTAGAGATGGCAAACTGATTTCAGCCTGCCCTAATATTTTATGCATAGGAGAAGCCTGGCCAAAATATGAAATATGAACATACCTTACCTGCTAATATATAAAGCTTTAATGAGTAAGGGATATAAATACTCCACTCTGTGGTTATAAAGTTGTGAACCATTACATTATATTTCCAAATCACATCTTGTTTATCCTCATTAAATGCCAATGAACCCAAAAGGCAATTTATTAGGGGCA